>LD688935.1:4489427-4506030 GCA_003118335.3 Papilio memnon
GTATTAAACGTTTAAAAGTAGATTTTACTATGAACTTTAGTCCTATATCTAAATCCCAGTTAGTAAGAAGTGAATGAATTTATTCTGTGGATGATAAAGTAATTCTACTATATTTCAAGAAACTTTTTTCGGTTTTCTTTGTGTATTGACTAATGTTGCAGTTTACATACCAGAGGCAGAGCACATACACGCTGTCTTCAACTCCGGACAGCGTCACGCGACGCAACAAGACATCCAGGTGATGATTATAATATTTAGAGCGCGCGCACACCTTTGACTAAACTATCGTACAACATAGTCTCGCTTTGATTCCTATGACCCTATATGGAGGTGCGCACACTACTCGATTTTTAGTTGTGCAACTAAACAGTTGAATTGGCGCCAAAACAATCGACAATCGTACAATAATTGTGCGATAGTTTAGTCAATGGTGTACCCGCTCTTGTATACATAGAAACATAACCTCTTACAATAGTCAACCCTTTCTCCCATTCGTTCTTATTTTGAAAGTCCAGTAGACTTAAAAACGGGAACGTTACATGTATCTTTATTTCATGTGCTAAAAACAATATTTATAATTATTTGTCTTATTGAACATTTATCATTTTAGCCCTTTACAAGGACATCAAAATAAATTACTGGAAAAGCTTCTATCCGCTGAAAGGCACGCAGAGAGTTTGCGTACGAAGTTGGCTGATATTGTTAAAGAAATACAAGAAGATGGAAAATGTGATACCTCCATGTCCTCTCTCGCTTTGGACGTGTCGAAGATATCTATACTAAAGGTATGTTCCACAGTTGTCATTCAAATTTACACAGACTTTGTATCAGTGGGGGACTAGACCTTAACTTAGTTCTGGTGAGTTCCACAGAGATCCCAGAACCCCCTTCTATTGCGAGGGTTCCCATCGAGGGATCCCACATAACCCCGTTTTCCTCCCAGAAGGCAGGGAATCGTTTAAAGATTCCCCCATACCAAAAAGAAAATTTAATTTATACAGATTTAATATGTTAGTGTAAAGCAAACTATATTAATTACTATATCAAAGTCATTTAAAAATTACATAACTTTGTACATTTTGTTTATAATTACAGGTCGAATCCTCTAAAGTGCAATTCGCATCAAGTCCAAACCTCGCAGAGGCAAGACGTGCGAGTTACGACTTCCCTAAATCAAGAAAATTATACGCCGAGCGTGCTTCCACATCTGACTTACTTTCTAACAAGAGGCTAACAAAAGAAGGGAAGATGGCGAAATTCCGTCGAGTTTCGCCGAAATTTTTAAAACTCAAAAAAGATACGACTGACTCAAAAGTCGATAATGCATCATATCCAAAAAATAAATTAAACAGTAAGTAAAATACGACAAAAGTCGACAATACGAGAATAGTACGCGATTTCATAAATTAAATCAGCATTTATCCAATTGGAAGTGAAATTTATTTAAGTACTTATTAATATTTTTCATTCTAGTGTTATTCAAGCAAAAGATAGCTACACCGGTCCGTATACCTAAAGTTAATGAACCCGCCACATCTAAATCAAGTCCAAACCTCAGTGCCACTAAGAAGAAATATAGCCACATCAAATCAACCATACCAAGACCTTCATCTTTTAAAAGAGAATAGATAAAAACTTAAAATATGCGACATGTTTATTAATAAAATATATGAAATTTTAATTGTAATTGATTGGATAACATGTGAATATTAAACTAAGCTATTGTTTTATTTAGAAATGCCGGTTATTAAAACACGGGGCAGAATAGTCTTACCGAATAATACGAACTATCTAAAATTATAACAATGATAATGCTTGCATCAACGGCGGATCCAGGAGGGGGGGTCATAACCCACCTAAGCTGGTTGGTCAAGAGTCAAAAGCTTGACAAAATATATTTTAGAGGGGGCGAATGGAAGAGGGAAGGAAGTTGAGCGAGGCGATGAGACGATAGCCCAATAACTCAATTAGATATGCCATGCCAATGGGTGATTGACACGGAGACTGCGGGGACGCCCGAACCCCCCCAGAGATCGCCATCGGGTCCTCTCACCCGGTCGCCAATCGGCACCACGACTTGACCACGACTAGGTGACCTCCCCTGGCGCCAAAGCTGGATCCGCCCTTGGCTAGCATTTTATGTTTTTCACAACTAACGGTTAATATGTAAGGTTTTTGCGTTACGTATGTAAATGTATGTATGTAGGACTATTGAAAAACTAAGCGTGCAAGGATCACTAAATAAAATTCTATTAAAGTATTAAAATATATAGACTTTATCCATCCCTCGGGGTAACGGGCGTGAGGATATCGAGGAGTAGGGGAAGGGAGCTTAATGGCAGTCAATGGGTAATGAGAGTCATCGTGTTATTCACGAAAGAGTAGAAGCAAGCAACGTGTAAACGATGTTCTCGCCTCCGCTCTGTTCCCCTGGCACATCCAGGAAAGACTCGCGTCAATCGGCAGCCGTGCCCCTGAGAAGTGACTTTATTTTGTTTTTGCGCTCCGCCGATGTGATTTTACGTAACAACACAAATAACACTGAAACATGCAAACCAAAGGTAAATAAAATGAAAGATATAAAAAACGTTATTTTTATTTTTTAACCATTTTCAAATAATTCACCTTTCACCAATCGGTGTGAACACAACGAATATTTGCCGATTAAATTATAATCGACATTGATTGTTTAAATGTAATTTAAACATCAATCGGATGTATCTGAATTTGAACAACTTTTCATTAATTTCTCCACTTCCTTTTCTAATGAATGTATTTTTTCTGGTGATTTTCTTTTTTTCTTCGGCCGTATAGATTCCCGAAACCTGCGCGTCCGCATCGACTCCGCGGTCTCTTTACTTATCTTCAATCCCAAATCAGATGTGAAGAAAACGTTTTTTAAGAATTCCTCTCGAACCCGACTTCTGGAATCGTCTTTATTCTGGAGATGGACAGTACTTTTTCGCCTGTGTTTCTTGTAGTATTTCTCTTTCACATCTTTATCATTATCTTTATCGGAATCAACATCCAATTTATTAATTCCTTCGTTAATTATTTTCTCTTGACTCTTCTTTGTAAGTTCTCTGAGAGTATATCTGTCCGCACTAACTGCTTTCTTTCTCTCTCTTGCTAATTTCAAACATATCGTTGCTTTCGGATACCCAGTGAATTGTTGATAACAACCACCTTTTTCTAAAGATAGAAAAGTATTAAAAAATCGTCTCGGATGGACCTCTTCACTAGTATCGTTTAAAAATACATAAGCTTTCTTAAGAAATACTTTCATATTTATTGGATTTTGTAGGTGGAAAAATTTCTCAATTTGATCAACGGTTTTTAATCGCCTTATAGCATTCTTTTGGACAATATTATATGAGACAACAATCATTAAAATGTAAGCCGGTTCATTGCTAAGTATGTGGTCCCATAGGACTAGCCACTCGGTGCAGGTGAGGACCTCACTGAATGCTGTCTCTAAAATCTTCAATGCATATATTTGACTGGTCACACCCAGCTGACAGTAATGGTCAAGTAACTGCTGATCATGTTCAGCAAGCACATTTTCAATCATTGCTAAAACACTGATAGGCGGAAATGGTGCGTATTCAAACCACAATTGGCATTGATTCATAAGAATAGTCGCTACACATTCAAATAAAAGTAGGGGATCTTTTTGTAACACTTTTACAAAAGGAAAGACAAAACCAGGTAAAAACTTCATCACTCCAAATAGAGGACACCAATGTGCAAGGCATGAGAGTAATCTTTTCAAATTCTTAAGTGTGACAGTACTATGTATCGTGAATTGTTTTTCAATATTCTTGTATGCTGGATGAATGCCTTTATCAACTAAAGCTGAATATGCCACTTTATTCTTGGGTGTGATCAAAAGAGATTTCCATATAATTGAACGGAACTTATCAGGATATTCTCCATATTGCATTAGAATTCTTCGTAATCTAGCGCTGTCCATACATGCACGCATCTTCTGTTCAACTGCTGATTTATTTGCTAAACTTTGTATGTTACATCTATATGTATGTGTAGAGCAACCGGGCAATTCTTTCTTCTCCGGAGCAATGATTACATCTTTGGAATTCTCTATGACTAATGATGAATTGTATATATTAACTTCTCCAAGTTGTAAAATGCATAGAAAGTATTTTCCAGTAGGACTTACAACAATTTTCTTGATACTTGAGGATTGAGGACATATGTTAGTAATAAGATCTTGTGTATCTAAATCTAATAAATGAAGAGTACAATTGCTACTTAAAATGGCAAGTACTTTATTGGCCCCACCATCAAACATCTGAGGTACAAAGGCAACATGTTGCACACCTTTAATATTGTATTTAGTTAAATCTATAGACTTCACAGCTTTCCATGTATCCATGCTGAATAAAATCAATTTAGGCACAAGTCCGGCGATTACCATTGCTCGTCCATTCATTGTGAATTCTATATTTTTTATATGTTTCAAGCCAGTTGGTATAATCTGTTTGACAGATTTCATTGTATCATGTCTCCATATTTGTACTGTGTCATTTTGAAAACAAGCAACCAGGTAATCACCCGCTGGTGTAAACATTATCTGTTGTATTTGTGATCCTAAATGAGTATTTAATGTAAAGTATTTTGTACAGTTTTTAAGTTCCCATAAAATAGCTTCAGCATGACTAGCAGTTAGTAAATTGTTCAACTTAGTTTTAGAGAATGATATATGTTTAATATGATCTGTATGTCCAGTCAAGGTAAGAGACACACATCCAGTCTCTGTGTCTAAGTCAAATTTATTTGAACTAGCAACGACTAATGCGTCCAGTCTGTCAGGTACAAAGTGTAGAGCTGTGCATATACCATGATTTACTAATTTCCAAAACTTTAAATCACAAAAGTCGATAATAAACAAGTTTCCTGCATTATCAGTACATGCAAGCTTTTCCTGACTATCATCAAATACAGCTAGTGAAAAACGAATTCGACGACAGTCTCCGTGCGAATCTCTAACAGTGTGATGAAGCTGTAGTATTACTCCATCTTTGGGCTTCTTTTTTATTTTGATATCAAATTTTTCTATCTTTTCTCCGTCAAAATGACTCCCGTTCTCCATAATAGTCCAGAACAACCGACACGCCCGCGATAACACAATAACATTTTACTTAAACATTGGATAAACACATATGCATTGCAATGGTCTTAATTAAAACCTTTTAATTACTTAAGTTGATAAAAATTTAAATTTTGGCGGAGTCAAAACAAAACAGTATTAAACTTAAATGTCAAATAATTTCAGACTTCACGTTTACGAGTTCACGAGAATCGAATACGAACAAATTATCGATTGGTTCAAAGTAAAAATAATTAAGTACTAAAAATACTGTGAGTTAAATTCCAGACAAGACGTCGGTCACTTTTTAAAAGCTTATTATTTTAAAGTACAATGTAATTTAATGCGCTCTAAATTACTGAAGATTTTTATTACAAGTTAATTTTTTATTTACATCGAAACATCAGAAAAACCAGTTATCGATTTCACAACAATTGACATTGTTGTTCAACTGGATTTGCCAATGCCAATCGATGAATCATTTTATTAATTTTCCTTATATGATTGAATTTATTCACAGAAGAAATAACTGAATGTAAATATTAGCACTTCAAATAACAGTTGTATGTTTCCGAAGTGAAAAGGTTTAGCTATGGCAGGTACGTCTCCTTTGAGGTTAATATTTACAGTGCAATAAGTCATCTAATTATTTTTTTCAAATTACCTAGAAAATAAGGATACGCCAATGACTAATAAAAACGAAAATACAAACGAGGACCAGGCAATGGAACACGACGGTGGTTCCCCGCCGCCGCCAGTAACTCCTCCACCGCCTGCAGACGTTGATACTCAGGAGATAATTATTGTAAACGAAAATACTGAAGAGCTCGATTTGAACCATGGAAGGATCGGCAAGATTGAGAATCTGGAACCATTGAAGAACTTAGAGAGGTATACATCATAATCCTAATGAATACATCAAACTGTTTATTTTACATTATAGTTGCGATGAAATTTGTGTTAGCTTTGTCAAAATGTTGGTATAATTTGATTATGGAAAGTGAAGCCGGATAGCCTGATTTTTGCCATGTATTTTGAGAACAGATGAAACAAATCAGTATGTTATCAACAAGTTATTGATGTAGTTTCTTCATATAATTTCGTTTTTTTGCAGATTATATTTAAGATGGAATCTCATTAAAAAGATTGAGGGTCTAGATACCTTACAGACTTTAGTTGAACTAGAGTTGTATGACAATCAAATTGTTGTCATTGAGAATTTGGACAACCTTGTTAACCTTGAGTAAGTTGTTTAATTCCATCATCATACTAATCTAAATGCAACAATTTGGATGGATGGATGAATGTTACTATGTCTCTCCACAACCGCTTCAAAGACCTATTATATTTATATAGATATTCAGCTTATACATATTTTTAAATTCTCTTTGTTGTCTCTAGTTTTTAAAGACAATCAGAAGTATAGCAATATTTTATATAAGTGTTGGGCAGTGATAACCCTCAGTTAAGTGAAATAATGTTATAAATTGTTTCTTTATGTTTCAGAATACTAGATCTGTCTTTTAATAGAATCAAAGAAATCACAGGTTTGGGGAATTTATTGAAATTGAAGAAATTATTTTTGAGCTCTAATAAAATAAATGAAATCAAAAATGTTAATCATTTATCTAAGCTAGAATTATTAGAGCTGGGTGATAATCGAATTCGGGTATGTTTTTTCTTATTTTATAATATTTTTACTCTTTTTGATACTGGCCATAATACATTTATGAGCCAAGAACCTAATGGTCAAAGATATCCTTTCTATATATTCCTGTTTCCTATTTTTTTATATTTACAGGAAATAAAGAATCTTAGTGGTTTGAAATCTTTAAAACAACTCTACTTGGGTAAAAACAAAATTAACAAAATCCAGAATCTAGAAGACCTAACGGATTTACAAATATTAGTACTTCAGAGTAATAGGATTACTAAAATTGAAAATCTGCAAGAATTGACAGTGTTAGAACAACTTTATGTATCAGAGAATGGTATATCATTAATTGAAAACTTGGATAACCAGGTAAAACTTGAAACATTAGATCTGGCGATGAACAGAATCACAGTTATAGAAAACTTAAGGCATATGACTGATTTAGAAGAGTTATGGGTAAGTTAATATTAATTGCTTATTGTAACTTAACATATTTTCTATATTGATAATGTTTGTTCAAAGTTAACACATTCAATGCTATTTATAGTCCTAGCTTTCACCCGCGATTTTGATCGCGGGGAATCAAAAAAGACAACAGGAAGTAGCCTATGCATTCTTCCACACTATCCTTTACATGTATTCATAATTTAATAGAAATGAAAAATGATAACAAACCTATCTATACCATATTACCTTTATAAGGCTGTAAAAAAACTTATTTTAAACAGCTTTGTTTGTTTCATAAATTTAAATACTGAAGCTTTTCGAAATAAATCTATAGATAATATTAAAATCTATAGAAATAGACTAAAATGTGTTAAGATATCTCATATCTTTCCCATCCATTAATGTATGGATTTTTTAAATGCTTCTTCTACTTAAATTAAACATTTTGATGAGTGAAATTTCCTTTAATTGTAGTTAAATGACAACCAAATAGCAGAATGGTCGTCGGTAGAATATTTGAAAGATAACAAGAAGATTACAACAATATACTTGGAGAGGAACCCTCTGGCATCAGACCCTGCGTACAGGAGAAAGTTGAAGCTCTGCCTACCTTCGCTGCAGCAGATTGATGCCACATTGTGTAGAGGAGATTTCTCATTAGTAGTATAGTTAGTTAGAGGGTAGTTTTAAATTAGGCGATTCCATCAAGGTCCATTTTAATTTAAATAAAATACCTCAAGTTGTATAAAATGGAATCCTTAACCAATTTTTATATAAGCTTAGATATGTATTATTTTTTAAATTTCACAGTGGTTGAATCAGTTTTTTTGGGTTTAAAATATATTTACTAACTTTTGCCCGCAACTTTGTTCTGTATTCTTCCAGATTGTTCTATATCTGTGTAAAATTTCTTAGAGATAAAGCCAGTATGAGGATAGTAACAAACATCCGTACATTCGCATTTATCATATTAGTATGATTGTAATCGTTAAGTTGTAATGGGAATTAAAGTAAAAATTTACCTGATTTAATTTATTTCAACATGTTATATGTTTCTTTTTTTTGTTACGATTCGCCTAATTTAAAACATTCTTTTAATAAAAATTATTAAGTATAAAGTATGCTACATATTTACTGCGTAATTTATAATTTTAGTTTATCATTGTAGATTAGCTTGAACTATCACATAATTGTTGTTATGGTTCCTATGTAATTACGTATTTAATTTGTTAAAATAATAATTACATTACATTAAATAAGTATATAAGGACCATTTACTTTTCATGTATTCATGGATATTTTGTCATTTTTAAAGCTAGCAGTTCATTATATCAACAGAAATGAAAAATATTTCATTTGGTAAGGTCCCTGTAGAGGCAACTAACCGAACATGTGGCAGCTAAAAGGTTAACTTTTAGAATATCCTTTAAACTTTATCCCCGGTATCCTTTGATTTCTGTTATTGAATACTCCAAATCACCAAAGTGCCTTTACCTGCAATAGTTGTCCATGTTGCCTTTAAGAAGTGAGACAGAAGTAAATATGATAAAAAAGTAAGGTATTATAAGTTTATCATTGTCATTTAACCCTTAAATGCACATTGTTGCCAAAAGTCTACAAACAAAAGTATAGTTTTTTTAATTTACCCTTAATCTGTGACTCAAAACCTATACCGAAATATTTATTTCACAAATAAAATATCATGCATTTAAGGGTTAAATTATATATTTTGATTTACTTCACTTTTTTCTTAAAAAAAGTATCGTCAATACAATATTAAAAAATCTATTACTATTGATTTATTATTATTATTATATAATTTTGAATTATTACATATTTCGATAGTGATAAACTTTACTTCATTTGTTTGTACACAAAAATAAGCTATGTATAAACCCTAAACATTATTTTTTTTATATAACCAAACCATCCATATACTGAATTGTTACTATTTTAACTATATAAATACTTACTGTTAGTATACTTTATATAGTATTTTAATCATTCCCTTATTAAAATTCCTCCCGTCTAGACTTGTCTGGTAGATAAAACTTTAACATAACCTTAACCTGTAGTCAGCTGCAAAAATAACTGAACGTTTACATGTAAATTTGTACCTTCGGTTTCAATATGCACCTTATATTCAATAGCAAATATACATAGTCAGAATCATATGTACGGATTTGTATAAATATATTTTTGAAACCGAAGGCATGTACAAGTTTCTAAAGCTTTGAAAATGTATACATATTTCTGCAGCTGACTGTACCACGTCATTACAATTTTTCGTATGATCTCAACACGCTTATCAGTGGCACTGAACGTGTTATGTGACCAAAATCGATATAATTTTGAGACAGACCCGACACTTTCTCAAATTCCTTTATGTAGTACAGCGTTATGATGCACCGTCATTGTACGTAGTCGTAAATAGTTTGTATTTAGTCAAAAGTGCTTGAGATCATATAGAGGGGCTTTTAGTTTTAGTAAAAATCGCCTTCCTGGACCTTAGAGTAAATATGCCACTAACCACATTCTAAACTACACTTAACAAATGTAATGAGGTCCACAATAACAGTCGTAAAAAGTTTTAATATGTAGATATTGTTTTCTTCAATATTCACCCTAGACCCTAAACCAGCACTATTGGGTTCTAAGGTTAATCAGCTACTGAATACTTTATTAACTGATCATTTTAAATATCTATACAGAGGCTAAGACATCATAAAGAGTACAACAGCAAAAAAATATATAGCATGCAATTAATGTTTCTGTCATACACCAACGCTTGCATGTTTCCAGGCAGTCAAGGAATCTCGCGAACGCCTCATTCAGAGCAATGCGTTCGGCCGCAAGACCCTGCGCAAGGATCCGCTGCTCCCTAGCCTTAGTAAAGTCGACTTCGACATGTAAATACGAATATATTGATGTAATAAAGTAATTTCAAATATAAACTGTATTTTGTTTTATTCCTTAATTGCAAAATAGGACCAAGGTATTATCGGTTTTAGATTTACTAGTACCCTGGCCGAGATTTGTACAGCGCACTAAACTCTAAACTTCAGATAGTAGAATGAAAAGGGTTGAATTGATTCTTTTATTATGCAAACATTTTTAGGTTATGTTTGTAGATTTTGACATTTGCAGCGAGTGTACGATATTCCATTTCAGGAACAACTTGTATTAAAAATATCGTCTAATTTTTTTAAAAAACGATACGAAGGACGAAATTATGTTTCTAAACAAGTTTTTCGACAGTGTAAATCTATGGTATCATACACAGATAAGCGCAATGTAATTATGACCTTGGCGACTGTAGGAATCCAGTCAGTCGATTCGCACCGGCCGGCTTTATAACTCGTTCGTCTACTACATTTACATAAATAAAACAAGTTTATCTATCGTATAAAACGTAGAGTAACATAATAATTCATTTGGAAGGTGGATATAAGTGTAACAAAATGAAATCGTACATCGAATATTCACCGAATTCCGATTTTCCAATTGAAAATCTCCCTTACGGTGTATTTACATCGGCGAAGAATGTAAGTTGTTTATTTTTTTAATACCAGTAATAAAGATATTCTAATCTGACAGTTAATTTTCATATAAAAATTGCATATAAATTAACATTAACAAGTGTAATTTAAGACTTAACGTTAATAGAACTTGGTTTCATAATCATATCATCTAAAATTAGGGTAGACAGAGACTAAATATTTTTTTATACAAACTGTTGGGTAATACTAATGTCTAAAAAATACAGATGAATTGATAACCTCTTTCTTTTTACACATATTTTATAATAGTATCTATAGAGCCAAAAATCAGAATCGTAGCAAAAAGAAATCAGGGATCTCTGTCTACCCCTTATTACGCGCTTATATGTTAATACAAGTTACTTGATTATAATATTTTGTATTTCCAGGCAGATAAACATATCGGAGTTGCAATAGGAGAATGGATTCTAGATTTGAACGCAATATCACATTTATTCAACGGTCCCTTGTTGAAGGACAAACAACATGTTTTTAAGGTACAAGTAAACAATATGCTAATTTCTTGTTTATGGTCTTAGGAGGTGTGTCATTGCACAATATTTTAGAATAAATTATGTTATTATTTAAATTAACAGTAAGTTTCCGTTGTCAAAAATGCTATCCCTCTCATTCTCTTTGAAAAAATGGAGACAACAATATATTTAATTAGAAGTGTAACGGCAGTGGAATTTCACTATTCCGCCGGTTTTTTTAATTGCCATTCTTGGATATTTAAAAAACTCGAATTAATGATTCTCGTTCTTTTTGACATTCAAATGTTTTATTTATAGTTAATTAATAAAATAAGAAAATCCAGTTTTATAATAATCATGAAAATTGATATATTACTCTGCCCTTTAAAGTGTTTTGGGTGCATATATGTATTTGCATATAAAATCGAAATAAAACCAAGTATATGTGGCTCACACCTATTGTTTTGGTTGCATTGTGTGATTTATACAAGCTGATATGAATAAAAGGACAAGTCAAGAGCATGTTAAAGTTCAATGTGCCGCAATTCTATAAATACACAATGCAGGCGAAATTAAAACGTGTGTTATATAAATAATTACAATCACCTTAAAGACGATAGTGAAAGAAATCATTAATCTTACTTCTTACTAATATTATAAATGCGAAAGTTTAGATGGATGGATGGATGGATGTTTCTTATAGTTTGCTGCTTAAACGGCTGAATGGAGAACGTAGTCACATATGCTATTTACTTTGGTTTTCTTTAATTCCACGTGGACGGAGTCGCGTGCGAAAGCTAGTTTTGTCATAAAGACGAGACATGGGTGAATAAAAGCCTTACCGTAAAAGAAGTATGGTCACATAGAAATATAAGATTAATTTCAGGAGGAGAAACTGAATTCTTTTATGAGCTTGACTAAACCACACTGGCTCGAAGCAAGGAGTACAATACAAAGCCTTCTTGATGTGTCTAATTCAACGCTGCAGAATGACGCTGACCTTAGAGAACGGTAAAATAGCAATAATTTACATTTTTAACGAAACTTTAATTTAAAATTGACTTTCAAGAAAGAGAAAAAATACTTCGTCTTCACAAACACCTATGACTTCTAATTTTATTAAGAAAAATATAAAATCTCTGAAAGAAATCGCTATAAGTAAAGAGATCGCCTATTGTCCGCACCGTTAGTTCCTTATTGTTGTTCATTTATCAACCAATTAATTTGCATAGGAAACTTTGATTTTGCAGTGCCTTCGTTAAACAAAATGAGGCGAAGATGCACGTCCCAGCGGAGATCGGCGATTATTCTGACTTCTATTCGTCCATACATCACGCCACTAACGTTGGTATCATGTTCCGTGGCAAAGAGAATGCACTGCCTTCTAACTGGTCTGTATTTGTATTCAAAAAAATAATAAGTACCGTTTAAAAGTTCACCTTCTGTCTCTTGTTTTCTACTAGTATACGTTTATTACGTTAATATGTTTCAGGAAGCACATACCTATCGGTTACCACGGCCGCTGCAGTTCAATAGTGGTGTCCGGCACGCCTATCTACAGACCGTATGGACAGACTTTACCAGTCGATGGTAGGCGAAAATATTTAAAAATCGTTAAACACCGCATTCCGAGTCCTTCAGTGGTCCTCTTTGTGTGAAATCTACAATAAGAGTATCTCTTAGTAACCAATTTAAGGATCTGAATACAGCAGCAAGCTTAATTTTATCATAATTAAGAATTTTTGATGTGTTACGGAAACCAAAACTAATTTTGAGTCAAAGATGTGTTATGGGTAACATTTTGTATTCGGTATAGGTGCCGAACCCTACTTCGGTCCCTGTCGTCTAATGGACTTTGAATTGGAGATGGCATGCTTCGTGGGTGGTCCCCCCACCAGCGTCGGGCAGAGGATCACTGCCAAGGAGGCCGAAGACAAACTCTTTGGATTCGTTCTTATGAATGATTGGAGTGGTAAGGAAATTAGAAAGTAGTAATTAATCAAATTGAAGTTTATTTATTTAATTTTGTCTTTTTGAATGTCTTTTAAAGAAATCACAATGTATATGGTCATTTTGACCATACATCGTACATACTTAGCAAATTAACACATTTTAAAAAATGTTTTCAGCTCGTGACATCCAGAAGTGGGAGTACGTTCCCCTCGGACCTTTTACAGCTAAGAACCTCGGTACCAGCATATCTCCGTGGATCGTAACCATAGAGGCGTTGCGCCCCTACATTGTAGACAACTACCCTCAGGACAAGCCGCCCTTCGCTTACCTACGGCACAATGATAAATTCAACTTTGATATCAAACTCGAAGTTGATTTAAGACGTGAGTATAAAGTTAAACTCTACTAAATCATACCACATAATTGGGACTTATTAGTGACGTACCTATATTTATAAATTAACATTAAAGCTTTAAATTAACAAACAGCAATTTGCAAGTTGTAAAATAGTGGCTTAAAGTGTGAACAAGATCATTGTGGACAGAATTTATTTTATTTAATTTGCTTGACTTTTTTGACCATGACTTTTTTTAATTTGCCAGCCGAGAGTTCTCCAGTAGCGACAACCATCTGTCGCTCCAACTACCGCTTCTTGTACTGGACAGTGAAGCAGCAGCTGGCGCAGCAGACTGTCACCGGCTGCAGCCTGCGCGCCGCAGACCTGCTCGGCTCCGGCACCATCAGTGGTGATGTTAGTATTCACACAGTGCAGCCTAAATACTTTCAGCCTTACAAATAAACGCGGTATAAAGTTAAATTTAGGAATAAAATGAGTATAAGCAAAATTTGTAGTACAAAAGGTTTTTGGTCACTCATGTGCGTTAACAAGAGCTAGCATGAGAAGCAGCTTCTAGATAAAGAATCTCTAAATAATATGCCTACATACAAAAAATCCATAGATATCTCAAAAACTACATGTCAGTTTTTCATTAAAAAATTGTACACGTTGATAAGCATTCTCTTGGGGAAAAGAAGAAAATTTTCATTATATCGGTTATATCCTCAGTATTTTATCGTATTTTCCTTTTCAGACATCTGATTCGTACGGAAGCATTTTGGAGCTCAGCTGGAAAGGAACTAAACCTCTGCGTTTGCTTAATGGAGAAGAAAGAAAATTCCTACAAGATGGCGACACTGTAATTTTACGCGGATATTGTTTAGATGAAAATGGCATCAGAATCGGCTTCGGTAGCTGCGAAGGGAAATTACTTCCTGCTATACCTTTTCAAGAATAAACTAAAAGATTAAACTCAAATACATATATGATTTCCTTTGTATCTATCTAATAAATATTTTTACGCGTTAATAAAATTGCTTATTCTCCTGAGCTATGAGACGTTATTTACTACTTTTACTTTCAATCCATTTCCTTAACTCCATGAAATGTTGAGTACAGCAGATGGAAAGTAACCATACAGCTCTGCACCTCAAAAGAGGATAAGTTCTATCAACCACTTGTCAACCAAAAAAATTGTTAGCCGTTCGTATAATGATCAACGGGATCAAGCAATTCCAATTACTCATTTTTGGAACGCGACTGTATTTTTATCGCGTACCAGGAGGACTTCATTTAAAAACCTGGTATCGTAAAATACTGGTATAAATGTACATCCCTACAACTGTCATACATCCTGTGTAATCTGTGCGAATTATGAGCAAATGTCATAATTTTATTGATACTGATTGTTTTCTGTTCATCCATCGTTTTCTGCATTTTCACGTTTGCGTGGTTGCATTTTTCGCGAGGCCAGTTGCGAAGTTGCAATTCGTACAGACCTTTGTCAAGATATGGTTACATAAAGTGTAATTTTTTTTCTCCAACAAATCCTTTGTTAGTACATTTTCCAATACACATCGTGGACGGCATTGTAAAATACCTTCCATTTTTGCACCACCATGGAAAAACACGACGAAATGAACAATAAAAATGTGCCGCGAAGTCTCGTTGGCGATTACGGCACCTCGGATTCTGAATCGGAAGATATCGAAGGGCCTTCGAGTGGACAAATCGGCAGCGAAGAATACGATCACACGGAACACAGTGAAATGGTTTTAAAAAATAACATTATAAATGCTTGCGCCCACGGCCCGTTGCCCCGTTCCAAGGCAGAGAGAGATGTAAAAACTTCAACAAATATGATAATAGATGGTTCAGACAGTGATGTGGTTAATTATGAAGTGACTGAATATAGAGATGTTGATAGTGAATCCTATTCGACGCCATCGAGCGACTCCAGCGACGATGAGGGCTGGATACAGGCTGTGCAGAGCAATTCTAGTGGGTATGTAAACTGCCTTTATTACAGACTTATCTTTTTATTAATGCAGTAATTACATTACTATTTAATACAAATTGAATTTATAAAACGAAATATCAATAATTTGTAAAGGATTTATGTTATTTTATCTTCTATGAAATTAAATTAAATTAATATTTGCCTAAGCCAAGAGCTAGTAAGAAATAATCTATTCTTCTTGACATTGTAAAATTTAGAGATGAAGATGGTGAAAATCAAAGTAAAGCTGAACCTATAAAAGTTCATGGAGAATTGGGTCTAGATGACCTGCCGCCTATTGAAGACCTCGCCATCAGCCTGCCAGCACAGGAGACTACCAAGATTGGCACCATCCTCAACATTGTAGATAGATTAGGTGAGATACACTTCTATGTGACTCTTATCTAACATTAACTTCATAGTTTGTAATTTAAGTAGCATTATGTCATCATCACCAGCTCACTATACCTCTTCACTGAGGGGCTTGGAGCCCACCCTGTGTAAGGGTGACTAGGCCATAGTCATCCATGCTGGCCCAGTGTGGGTTGGTTGACTTCACACATATCTTTGAATTTCTTCACCTATATGTACAGGCATCACAATGTTTTCCTTTACCGTAAGAACATCGGGTAAATTATGTATTAATACAAATGAGATACATATGAGATACAATTAATACATATGAGATTTTAAAATAAAAAATCACATTGGTACATGGCAGCGGGATTCAAACCTGTAGACCTGTAGATTACAAGTCAAGTGTTTAAACCACTGAGCCACTGATGCTCCTTATGTATATAGCCTAGCATAGCCTAGCATTATGTTTATAGCCTAAATTAATGACAATTTTGTATTTTGTCTGTACATTATTTTGTAAATGAACTTGTATTATTTTGTGGCACTAATTGCAAAAAAAGATAGCAAATGGCCGAATACAAGCCTTTCTTTATTTTGATACACATATTTTAATGGTTGTTTTTACAATCGGCCCAATGGTATGGCTGATTAATAGGTCAAGCTACCCAATAGAAAAGTCTCCTTTTAATTTGGATATTTTTTTGCTTCCTATTATATAATTACAAGTTGTTTTA
>LD688935.1:4523866-4535502 GCA_003118335.3 Papilio memnon
TCGACCGGACTTTCACTGAAGGGTAGCTGACATAGACGGGCATATTATAGGCTACTTTTTTATCTTAATTTTGCGTGGACGAAGTCGCGGTCAACTGGTACTATAAAATGTTTGTTTAAAAAAATTGACAAACCACGATACATGGTGTATGTTCTTTTTCTTTGTTATAATGAAATTAAAAAAAACATTGCTATAGTAAAAATTATCACAGATTTTTTTGTATTTCCACTAACGTCAGATGACTAAACAAGATAAAAAGAATAATAAGAAAAATGATTAATGAATGATACACAACAGTGATAAGGAATACAAATTAAAAAATATGAGAAAAGTTCTATATAAGTATATTTTCATTTTTACTTTATAGCTGTCGGTTTCCACTACCTAAACGTAACCACTGAATCTAGGCCGAAGAAAACATATATTTTATTAAATACGATTTTATAGCTTTTTTGTAAATAAATGTTTTTTTCAAGGATTTCCTCATAAATAAATACGTGATGTTGATGATTCATGTGCATAGAAATTGGGCATAACAATTTATAAAACGGAAATTTTAAGATTGTTCAAATCAGTGAAAGAAAATTATACTAAATTGTGTGTAACAGTCGATCTACTCTTTATTTTACATGTAATAACACGACAAAGTAACCGTAAGTTTCCACTATGAAAACAATGGTATAAAACATACAGTTATCTCTTTTCCCTTCAAATATAATGACAAGGATGGCAATATATTTTGGTATAAGAGTACGTGCGGTGAAAACCCACGGTAAACGATTCAGCTAACGGTCACCAATGTTGACAATTGACGGTCGGGTATTCACGTGTGCTGTCTCTTTCTAACATGTTCTGCGCTGCGCATTTTTCATGGAAAATATGCGGTAAAATATTTTGATCTAAGCGATTTTTTCGCAGTTATACTCGTTCATGCATCATTACTTTTGGGAGAAACGCAATCAGAACTACGATTCTATCATCTTGATATTATAAAAGTTGGTCACGTCTATAGACTGCCTTTACATAATTATTAAATGCATTGTAGAAATTAAACAGCAACGAAATTATTAAATATTTAATGTTAGTTAACTTTGTTGACTATTAAATTTTTGATTACTGAGTCCGACCCATTTCCACTCAACAAAGGTTCAACGGTCGCGAATACTATTTTTTTTGCCTTATATTTGACGAGCACTTAAGACATGCGACTTGAATACGTAAATATCATGTTTAGTGCACTTCAAAATATCATTTTAAACATTTTACAGCACTATAAAGCGCTAAAGCCGAAATTTATTTGAATTTATTTATTAAAACACTCACATCGGATATAAAATTTGGATCGTTTTAAGCATTTCATAATTTTAAATCTCACGTGTGGTAAAGTTTTGGATTTTTTTATTATGTACACACACACACACACACACGCGCAAATGTATATTCACGCAACATTAAAAGTAGAAACTTTTCAGTAATTAAATCATGTTTCCCAGGCTTAGTTGAAAAATTCTCTCGTTAACATTTTCGTCATGCCAACTTTTTAGGGTAAGCTCGATACGATCGTGAGAGCTTTTTTATTAACAAGTATGCACAGGTATAAAGTAAAAAAAAATACCTAGAAATTAAAAGCGAAATATTACGACACGTAAAAAATTAAATAACCCAAAAGTAAATGGGATATAAAAAATTTCCATTAACTTTATGATGTACTTTATCAAAATAACAAAAAATAAACGAAATCTCTTGTGTATCAAAGCCAGCGACTTTACAGTCATAATAAATACGGAAAATAGGACAATTGCTTTGCTTTTACATAATTTAAGGATACAAAAGGTTTATGATTGACCGACGAGAACAAAAGACTTAGATAATGGTTAATATTGGCTAAGCTTTTACAATCTTAAATAAAAAGGGCATAAAGTTAAAAGAAAAAAATGTTTTTCCATAACTTTTTACGTTTCTGATATGCTTTTATTACCGAGCACTTAAGAAGTACTGGTTAAATTATTATTACATCACAAATATAGTTTTTTTTATTCAGACAGTTGTTTATCAGCTTCAAATGTACATATTGGTAGACCGTTCATGTATGTATCTTTGGTAATATTTTCCTATAAGTAGAGATATCAATTAAATTTCCATCTGTGCTTCTTAATGATTTTTCGTAATAAGGAAAAAGGTTTGATGACGCAATACGAGGTTTTAAATCTATAGACAGTACAGGATATTTATGAATAAAAAAAAAAAAGTAAAATAAAAAATACTTTAATGATGACTTTCCATTAAATGTTATATTTTAGCAAAAACGTAAAAAACTCAAAGAGTTTGAATTTTATAAGGCTTAATTTAACCAAAACATTTTAATTACATAACTACTTCTACTTCTTCTTCCTGTTGTTGAGTGTATCTGAAAGGGAAGGCATTGGCTCCTTAAGCACAGGATCTCCTAGTTAAGGAGCCAAAGCGATATTGATCCTGTAATCAATGACTTAACATAACTGCCATATTTAAAAAAAAAAATGGACGCTTGTTATTAAGTTTGAAAAAATATAGAAAAATATAGGTTGTTTGGTCGAACGTGATGATCATTTTAAAAATCTTTGCGAACTCGTTTCCACGAATTTTTGGTTGTTTTTCTATCAAAATAAGCTATAATTATGTTATTTTTTAACGAAAATGCGATCTCATTATCCGGTTTTGAAACACAAAACAAAATATAAACTCGTTCGCCATTTAAAAAAAACCCAAAACTATTAGCAGTCATCGTTGTTAACCGCGATGTTTTAAAATGGAACAATCGATTTTTGAATTCGACCTGTCTTTTTTATTTGCCTACCTGTGACGGTAACCTTAAGGAATGGCGTTGTCGAGTTTTTATTTGATTATCAATACTTTATTAATATAAATACAAGATTTTTTCTGTTAATTTTATTTTTGTATTACATTAATATATTATTTGAAAGGAAAAAACCCGATATTTGTCATTGAAATTATAATCCGTAGAATTGATAAATAATATTAAATCAGTATACAAGAACTTGTACATTGTAAAGTGATCATTGAGTATACATCAAACAGTCATTGGAGATTTTTTTTTTCAAATATTTTAAAAAGAATGATGAGGCAAATATTATTAAATTATTAGAACTGTTACATACATAAAGTATGTAAATCTAAATTTTAGACAAATAGGTTTTTTGATCGCTTTACGCAGAAAACTATCCGTTTATTTCTTCAGCGAAAAACGTGTATAAAAAGATTTTATCGTTCTTCTTATTCTTATAAAATAATTGGAGATACCAAAATAGTATTTGCACAAATGTTTCAGCAATAGAAATTTAAATAAAAGCGGTATACAAAGAATTTAGGTACTAATTGTTATTTTAACAAAAATACTACGAACTCAAAACCATTTCTGAATATCTAAAAAAAATTAAGAAAAAATAATTGTAACAAAGGAAAAAAGAGAGCAATAGTAATAAAATGAGTTATTGTGTTTTGTTAATACAAAAAACCCTTCTGGAACTTGTTTCGGAGCGGCTTTCATGTCGATTTACTTTTATTCTTCCAGCTTCACATAAAACCCGGCAGAAATAGCTCCGCGCCCGATTTTATATCGTATTGTTAGACCCGTTTGAACTTTCTTCGTATTCAACTATAAATATGAGTAATAAAGATTGAGTAGCGAACGATATTTTCTATATAATAGAGAAATTCTGGGAATAACATATTTGTTGCTACAAAGCTTTTATACGAATCGATCTTACTTTGACAAAACATATTTTTATCTCAGTTTTTTAGAGAGAATAAAAGAGACGGCGATATGTCTTTGTGTTGTGTTTCGGCTATGGAAATACTTGTAGATATCATTCGCACGGGCATTTTTAACGCTATCGCTTCTTCATACGGACGCTTAAAAGTCACTCTTCTTTCGTTCGCCCAGCACTGTATATGCAACACTGCGCGACAATAAAACGCGTTTTAAAAATATGCCGTATGCACACTGGGAAATGCAATTATTCTATTTGAATGCTTTTTAGCGCGCGTTAAAAAATCGCTCGTGCGAATGATGGCTAATATTGTAAGTTGTACCTTTTAATTTGTATCTCCTAAACGGAATTTATTTTGTTTGTACACTATTATGGTATGTCAAGCAGCATAGAAACGTTATTGTGGTACAATTTGAAGGGCTTGATTACGTCACAAGGTTCTCGCGGGGCATTGTATTTAAAGCCTTGCGTAGTGTCGTTTTTTAGTAATATTTGGACATTTGGTTAATGTTTTTTATACAACTAAACATAGAACATGGGTTTTTTTTATTGTAAAATGTCAATTAAAACCGTTAAATACGATTTACCTTATTATACATGATTTTAAAGTACAAATTCTTTCACAAAATCTGTTAAACCAGATAGAGACGACGCTCATACTAGTCCTATTTATATACAAGTCCTTAGTATTAGAAAGTAGACAAACGTGATACAAAAATGATATTTTCTGCTTAGAAATCAATACAGGTTAAGTTGATATTCAAGTAATTAGATTAGTAAAAGTTAGCGCGACCTTGCGGCGAACGTTGCTCTATAACTCCGGACAGCGCGCTTTTGCTTTTTAATAAAATAAAAACCCATTGCGAGTTGCTCTTTCAAATGTCAGTGCATTTTTTTGCTTCCACAAGACTTATGATATAAATTATTTTAATATTATATATTGTTCGCTCACTCGAGACTAGACTTAACAAAAAATTGAGCCGGTCATATTTGGTACTTCACTTAGACTGTATCCGTTTTGTATTCGTTACGTATTCGGTGACCGGATTCGTTTAGAAGTAATTGAGAAAACGCTTAAAAGGATATAAGTAACATTAAGACACACCTAATATACTGTCAATAATTTGAAATTCAGCAATTGGTTATAATTGCCATAACATACTCATGCACCAGAATATTCTTTAGTTTAGAGTTAATTGCTTTGAAAAATCAAAATTACGTTACCCCAAAAAATAGTTAAACACCGTTTAAACACTTAAATCGTTGGCGATTGATATGGATTTCGACGTGGTTAAATGTTTCACAATAAATATGTATCACCACTGCTTTCGACCGCGACTTCGTTCGCGTTGAGTTTTAAAAAAAACAAAAGCATGTGCCTATGTGTTCTAGATTATTGACTGAGATGACGGATGACAGAGTTATTTGTAGGACGAAAACCCGGTGCGCCGACCCTACGGGAGTAGGATAAGGAGGAGGAGATGATGACGATGATATGTGTTCTAGATTATCCTCTACATCTATGCCAAATTTTCAGTAGTTCAGGCTACAAACTCTAACAAACATCCATCCATCTAAATTTTCGCATTTATAATATTAATAACAGTAAGATTCTAAGGTTGGTCTTTAAATCCAGTCGCTATTCATTGTATAAAGGGGTTGACGTAAGTTTAAGCTAAAATGCATCGAACGCTGTCTAAGTTTGAATGTTAAGTTAAGTTTTACAACATAGTAACTTATAGTAAACACAGCATGACTTACCCGGTGACATAATCTTGTTGGGGCGTTCATCAGTCTTACTATCGTCTTGGAAGCGCACCGTCATCTTCTTCTTGGCTCTCAGCTTGTCATCATCAGGTGACAGGATGGACACACGCTTCTTGGGACGATCCTCTTCTGATTCACGTTTCGATTCTGTCACCGTGCTCCCTATAGAATAATAAAGGTTTTTTATAAAATAAATACGGTGGAGACCTTCATTGGTTGCATTTCCACTTTATATGTTACTAGCTTTCGCCCGTGACTTAATCCGCGTGAATAAAAAAATATAGTCTATGTAAACGTAGTTTTTTGATGGAGAAAGAATTTTTGAAATAGGCCCAGTAGTTTTTACGCAATTCAAATACATAGAAAAATACAAATCTTTCCTCTTTATAATATTAGTATAGATAAAAAAATATTTTGATTGCTGAGAGATAAATTCGTCTTGGATACCTAGATTTTAGTCTAGTGAATAGATATAGCATTGAAAATGGTATAATTAATGTTATTAGTAACGCTTTGTAATATTCCTTAATACTGTATATCCGTCTTCGAGCGATTAAAATCTGATCCAATCAGCATTCAATAATCATTTTGTTAGTGTAACGACCTGAGGCACCGTTATAATATTATTGACATTATAAAGAGTATCATTAGAGAAAAAAAAATAGAACATTATATGAAAATACATATTATTTTAACAATACAATTTAATAGAGATTAAGGAGATTAATATTTTAACTTGAATTGAAACTTGTATTAAAAATCCAACAAAAATAAATTGTATGGTAGAATCATAATTAACCCACCATAAGAGGCTCTTTTAGTGACTACATGACTCTGAGTGTGATAGTAAATGGCAGATTTAACTGTAATGCAAGCCTTAATTGGAACTAGATTTCAAAAAGATTACCAGCTAACATAGAAATAAAATCAATGTTTTTCTTAAAATAAGATTTTACACGTAAGTTTATGTAATAACAGCATTACACTAGTAAAGTTATAATCCATTTAAAAATCATTGACTGTTGTAGTTACTGACATTATTGTTAAACACTCAACAGTTGGCATTATTTATGGTGGCATGGGCATGTTATGAGAAGGGATGAATCGCATGTAGCAGGAAGGACGTTGGTTATTAATGTGGATACACCGGTAGAGGTAGACCTAGAAATAGATGGATGGATTGCGTGAAAGGTGACATGATCAAGAACGTAGTGATGACTGAGATGACGTATGATAGAGTTATTCGGAGGACGAAAACCCGGTGCGCCGACCCTACGGGAATAGGATAAGGTGGGGGAGATGATGATGAGTTGGCAATATTTACTTGTGCTTAATTGATTTTCTTTAGCAAAACAGTTACAATTGAAATTATCCAGATACCTTTATTGTATTTTTTTAATACCTTTTGTCCTTCATAAAAAAGTAATATCTTACATTTTTCCTGTGTTCGGAACAAGTATAATGTAGTGAGCGACCTTAATATTTCTCCGGCCATCTTGAGCCTACGCCCTTCGCAGTTACATTGTTTATTCAAAACGTATATTTACGACAAGATATTACTGAAATATTATATTTGCGATATATTGATATTTTTGTCTGTATTGATAGATGTTTTCGCGATTACGTATGTATTTTGATTCAACGTTTTCGAGAAGTATGGTGTCCGATATTTTCACCGGAATATCATCATAATAATATTTTAAATGCGAAAGTTTAGATGGATGGATGTTTGTTAGAGTTTGTAGACTAAACGGCTGAACGAATTTCGATGAAATTTGGTACAGATGTAGAGGATAGTCTGGAAGAACACATAGGCTACTCTCTTTTGTTTTATTTTAAAACATCGCGGTCGGAGTCGCTGGCGAAAGCTAGTAAAGGTATAAATTAACGGAATTCTTCATTGTTTAACCTTATCCTATAGTTTATTACAGCCACAGGGCATTTTTGACCTCAAAAACCAGTTAACGTTAAGAAAGTTAAACATTCCATTTCATATTAATATAATATATTACAAGCCACGTGTTTGTTTGGAATACAAAGTATGAAGTTTAAAAAATAATTTCAATTTGCTTTGTCTATTTATATCGCGGTAAGGTAAAGGGGGATCCCTTAATTTCCATAATTTAATTAAACAAGAAGTTTTTAATTAGACTTGTACGTGTAACGGAATAATTGTAGTTGGGGCTTATTGTAACTGGCAGTAATTAATCACGGGACGTCAATCGTTCTCGAAAGCAATCCACACAATGTGTAACTGTGAAATGATGTAATGATACCAACGTCGTAGAAAGCGCGAGGTGAACGCTTCATTGTTAATGATTCCCGTCAATATAATTAACTATTTTAGTTTTTAATCAATAATAGAAAATTACTACTCTAATTGTTATTCATATTGCTGTTCTCATTCTTTTGAATATTTATTTTTCACAAAAATGAGAAAAAATTCCAGAAAGTAACAAACCTTCTTACTCAATTTTGACACTGGCCACTAAACGTTATGTAAACAAAACCTTTTTGCTTGTGAATACTGGCCGAAAAACTTTTTTGTTAAAGAACACTGGCCGAAAATCTTCTAATAACTAACCTTCTTGCTCGGTTTGAATGCTGGCCACTACACGCTCGTTGTTCCTAGCTGCCTGTCTGGCCTCTTCCATTTCCCTAGCAGCGGCTGCCAGTATGTTGTTCACAGCGGTGTTGGTACCTGGCGGGTCTTCACGCCGCCGCCTGCGCATTTCTTCCGCGCGCATCATTGATTGCTGGTACAAATGTATCTAAAATAGAAATAAATTGTTAATGCAGTTCATGTACTCAAAATATAGGTTATGCATTGAACTAACAATATTTCATGTTACATATGTTAATGATATAGCAAAGCGATTAAATAAATGTGTTTAAAATTTTTGCAAATTGAGTCAAATCCAACATGAAGATTTTGTCGACGTTAAATGCGATAAAAAAAATACAACACAGAAAAATAAACTTATCATGTTGTTAATACATTTTTTTATTATTATAGCTAAAGTTATCGCGTATACAATATTTATCTTGAATTTAATAATGTTTAATTTATTCAAGTTGATAATATTTGCTTTTAAATTAATACCTACAGTGGACGAATAATACAATAATTGTTTATCATAAAATTAAAATAATTTTATTGACGTCACTCGGAATAATACTCTGTATGAAAGACATTTCTTTTTGTTGCGATTTCTTTGTTTCTTTTTTTAATGTATTTAGGTAATGCTCTAACTGAAAATTTCCATTTACATATTAAATATTAAGGGTGTCTTTATACAAATATCCTTTACTTAATGTTATGCAGTTACGTTTCCTTTTTGTTTTAACTGTGTGTAGGTAAATGGATGCTGGATTTGTTTATTTCAATTAGAATTCAGTGGTCAATCGAAAATTTAGATGGATGGATGGATGTTTCACAGTTTGTAGGCTACACGCCTGAACGGATCTCGATGTAATTTGGCATGGATGTAGGGATAGTCTGGAAGAACACATAGGCTACATTCTTTTGTTTTTTTTGTAATTTTGCGCGGACGGATTCGCGGTCGAAAGCTCGTGTTTCCATAAAATAAATTTTAAGCTATTTCGGGAACCTCTAACTAAATGTAACTTGACTGAAACATTACAAGATATTAGTATACAGAAAACCATACGAAAGATTGTTTTACGAATTGAAGGAAAAATATAATATACCTAATAACTGCACTTTTATTTTGATTAAACTATAATAATATTTATAAATTACAAACGTACGTTTGGAATACCTTGAAGCAGGTATAAATATTAAATGAAAGGACATTCGTATTTATACTAACGCCCACCTGGTACACATCAAACATATTTTCCGGATTACATCATAAATACGTAAAATATTGAGACAACTGAGATCCCTCAAACATCAACTTGCCCTCATCCCTACGGAGGGTCGGCACAGTATGTGCTGCTCTTCCATACATTTCTATTAGCCGTCATCAATCCACTCCCTTCTTAAGCATATCTTTTTTCACACAATCCATCCATACTTTCTTCGGACTTCCTCTTCCTTTGTAGCCATCCACATTCTTAACACTTTCTGGTTTATGTCCCCATCGTCTCATCGCATTACATGTCCATACCACGCTAACATTTTGCTTTTCAATTTCTCCACCACTGGCGCTACTTTAAAACTTCCTCTAATATACACTGACATCCCTCAAACGCGAACAAAAAAATCTTTCTAATATTAAAAATGCGAAAGTTTAGATGCCTAAACTGCTGAACGGCTCGCGATTAAATTTGGCATAGAATTCTACTTCTGTATGCGTTCTTCCAGACTGTCCTCTAGGATAGTCTGGAAGAACGAATACACAACTTGGTTTTTAATATTTTTTAATTCCACGCAGACAGAGCGGATTACGGACTACTGTATCAGTAACGACAGCTTAAAGCTGTCACGACCAATTTTAATTGTTGGCTCTTATATCTAAAGAAAATTGACTAAAACACTAGAATAGAATGTAACCAATAACCCTCGAATCAAGCACATCGTAAATATCCGATGGTCTATTAGGAATAGTTACGGTAGTTGCGAGAACGTATAATTGTATGAGATTTGTCGATATATTTTATGGGCGCTGCACAAATATAATACAAATTTTGTCGAGGACGTTACGGAAGCATATTCACGAATATTCGAGACAATCCCACTGATCAAATAAATGAAAACGAAAATATCAAAATACAGAACCTACTTTCGTCTTAAATAAATTGTGAATGGCAGACAAAATGAATGACGTAGATATTTAAAAAAAAAACAATAGATTAACGTCATTGCTTTGTTTTGTGATATGTGCAAAATTATTTAAATATTCTAAGAAAAGAAAATTAACAAACATGTACATAAAACACCGTATAAATATAAAAAAAAAATGATACATGATGTTTTCTTTGACAATAGTTAGCAAAAAAATGACCTAACAACTTTTCTATCATAAAATATGGGTCTTTTTAAAAACTCCAGACAAAGTCGTGTGACGAAATATTAAAAAGAATTAAAATGAATCGAAAATATTTAGAACTAGTTCGTTAAAAAACAACGGTAATCTTCACCGTTAAACCCATAAACACTAAACGTTACATCATCCGTCATAACTGGCAGAAAAAATTCTAAAAAAAAAAAATTTTTTGACAAAACAATAAGCATTTTTTATATGTCATTACATTTTATCAAATTCAGTTGTGTGCAAATTATATAAAATGAGTGTACTTCCTGCCATTATACCGCGAATGCAAATTCTTTAATTGTAAGATGTAATCATTTCTATGAATGCTAAACGCAAGACTAGCAAAAACCGATTTTATCTATCGAGTTTCTTTAAGATTATTTTGCAATTATAAGATTTTAACAAAAGACGCCGTCTTGTAACCGGTACTAAATTATGTTTTATTTTAATTACATTTATGTTTTACTGTTGCTGTCTTGTTAAGAAATATTAAGTTTATTTCAAAGAATAATCACATGAATAAAGTTAATTAAGATATAATATACTCTGCCTACCCCTCCCTAGGGAAAAAGCTTTGGAAAAAAGGCAGGGAGATGAAAAAAATAACTCAATAAATATTTATAGAATGTTTATATTATTGACGGTTCTGTGGCATAAAATGCGAAATATACTTTTTATTTTATTTTTTTTAATTTCAATGGATGGATGTTTTCTAGTTAGGTATCTTCTAAACGTGAAACGGATCTCGATGAAATTTAGCATATATGAAGGCTGGAAGAACACTTTGGCTGCTTACTAAGTTTTTTTTTTATATTCCGCATGAGATCGCGGGACAAGCTAAATTAATAATCGTACAGACTCTTTCAGAATATAAAATTAATACGCTTTTGTATCTGCGTTGATTTTTTATTCATGCGAATGCGTTAATGAAAGCAGTCTACGGGCTTTTTCCACCTTTTGTTGTCTTTTGTAACAGAGCCTTCTTTGTATTTACTCCCTTTGTAGCTCGTACCTTTTATATTTCTATCTACTACACTAATTTACAATATTTCGATGGATCTTACGTAAATCGGAATTTTATAATGTAAAGATTATCTAT
>LD688935.1:4535628-4548634 GCA_003118335.3 Papilio memnon
GTAAGGTAATTGGTATTTTGACATTTGCAATTGAGAATATGACAAATGTAAACAATAAAATAAAGTTTTTATCATGCGGATGAAGCCGCAAGGGAACAGCTAGTCATATTATATTATACTTAAGTCATATGAGATATACAGACCATAGACATATCAAAATATTTTTTTTAGTTTTGGCAAAACTCAGCAAGTTAATAAAATAACATTATGTAAACGGAATTGTTAGACAGGATTAAATAGGCAAGTCGATTTTCCGTCCGATTTTTTTTATTTAATTTTTCTTGTATGTTGGTAGTGTTACGTCACAGATTAAATTTCTAGAGTAATCAGCGTAGCCCTTGAGACTAGTTTAGAAAGCTCTGAGTCATTTAAGTACTAACGTTAGGTATAGGTATACTCAGAAACTATTTAATTGGTGCCAACCATGACCTAACATAAATGCGATATTGCCTATCGTTATTGCAACTTATTTACATTTTCGCAATCGCTTTGCAGTTTTTTTACACTGGTAATGCGCGGTTGTTATATTTTTAGCTAAAATTTATGTTAAAGGAAAACTATATTTATATGAACAAATTGAATTAAAAATGCGCTTTTTTAGTCCATTGATTAATTTAGATTTTTGTATCTAACTAGCTGTTGCTCGCCACTTCGCCCGCGTGAAATTAAAAAATACAGCCTATGTTACTCCCTGATAACGTAGCTTTTAATGGTGAAAGATTTTTTTCAATCGGCCTAGTAGTTTTTGAGTTATTTCAATACGTACAAAAATACAAATCTTTCCTCTTTATAATATTAGTATAGACTAGCTGTTTCCGTGCTGCTTCATCTGCGTGTAATTATAAAAACTTTATTTTATTGTTTACATGTGTCAAATTCTCAATTCCATATGTCAAAACTACCGCTACCATAATAACCTTGCTTCTTTGTTGGCAGCATGTAGTTTATGGTCCCTTTCCCACATGACGGTTTTTTTTTCAATTCATTTACCCCCTAAGCGTGAAAGTATATGGCCTAAAGCGTGTCGTAAGTGTAAGGCTCTTTATTAAAAAAATAATTATTCAAAAATATGCTGTGATTGCTGACATCCTACACCACGAATGTAATATGTGTTTACGCTTTATTTATTTAGTATAGATAATTTAATTTAATTCGTAAAAGCACGACGAAAATATATTGTAAATGCGATATAATTACAGACGCAGTTTTTTTAATTGTTTTTATTTTACGGAACCCTATTTTAACGTATATAGTACGTACCTAAACTATGTCGTTGACATTGACGATATTTTCGAAAAAGTTATTTATGTTCACCTATTTAGAGGATATTGAACCTTAAATTACTGATTTCTATACCTTTATTGGCTTATTTGTTGAGTTAAAATCCGGTTTAATTATTCATTTTCAAACATAAAAAATCACATTTAAAATACATAAAAATAAATTGAAAAATAGTGAAAATCATTTAAACCTTTGTAGTAGATTAATATACTAGCTGTTGCTAGCGACTTCACCCGCGTGAAATTTAAAAAAATTTACTCGATGATAACGTAGCTTTTTAATGGTGAAAGAATTTTTGAAATCGGCCTAGTAGTTTTTGAATTATTTCAGTACATCTAAAAATACAAATCTTTCTTCTTTATAATATTAGTATAGAAGTATAGATTAGGTTGTCTGTACTTCATCTAATGATGGATTTTAAACAAAACAGACATGTGATCAAAGAAAAAAATTGCATATTTGGCGAAAAATATTCTACTTCTTAATAAAATGGCATCTGTGTATTTTTGTAAAAAATAGAAAAATTATTACATATGTAACATAGTAAAGACTAAAAAGAGATTATAATAATATTTTCAAAGTGACTTTTTCGACATTCAACGAATAGACATGCAATTTTTTTTTCAATATCCTTATTTCTAAATAATATATTCTATTACTATTTATTGAATAAAAGATTTCTTTAATGTGCGTTTTTTTTTCATAACAACTCGGTATATCTAGTTATTTTTTGACGTCATGTTTATTTTACGATAAAATTATCTGATAAAAATATAAACGTCCTTAGCACCTTCATTTATAAAAACAAAACAAAATCAAAAAGAATTCAGCCGTCCTAATATTTTTTCAATCTAATACTTTTTTTATAAAATGAACTAATTATCATATTTTAAAGATAAATATGACAAAACATAAATATCGATTATTAAATCCGTCATGGTTTTTTTATGATTATATTTTTAAAGTATGAGTTCTTTTAATAAATAAGATTCCATGACTTCAAAAGGTCAAAGATCGTGTTTGACCTTCCGAGTCCGTTTAAATACTCACGTAGTCTACTCTCTCCGGTAGTAAAAACCACACATTTATCTTTAACATAACCTCTGTTCAATTGTACGTTTATATTTTCAAAGTATATTGGTTGCAAGAGTGTTAATAAATTTAGAATGCTTACGTAATATGTGAATAAACGTTGCAATATTTGTTAATACGTCTCGAGTTCAGCGAAATAATTTTAGTTTATTTGCGTTTCCGATAAATACCATTAATTAAATTAAGATTCGAGAAATTATTATTTCATAAAGATCTTGTTTAAATTTTTATACAAAAAAATATTTAAAAAAATATTTTATACTTAAAAATTATGTTCTATCCAGATTTTTAATAATACTTTAATAAGATTTTTTAAAATCTAGTTTTCTACTTTATCGCTCTTATGTACATCTCAAGTAAATATGTACACATTGACAAAACAAAAACTAATATACGCTTTCGTTTTCAAAAATACATATATCTGCATGTGACCTTTCGAATGTTTCTATTGACCATGAATACATGCTATTGACGAATTCATTACGATTTTTAAAACCGAAGACATACAAGCTACTAGCGTTTTGTAAACTCATAGATGTGCCGTTATACATGTTATAAAGCTGACTGTACATCTTCATAGTATCTTTTGTTAGCAACACACGTACATTATGTAATTGGCTGATATAGAAACAATTTGACCCTATGCGCGAATCGATCCTCGAGCTGGATTGTTTTAAAATTTAAATTATATATTAAATTATATATAAGACAAGTTAAAGTCGTGAGACATCAAAGTATTGCGATGTTTAAATCATTAGTCACCGCCACCCATGACGAAGCCTATTATTAGACTTTTTGTTTATTTTAAACACGTCAGCTGAAATCTGTCCCGAGTTTCTAAAGACCATACAAATTAGCTTAACACACCATATGTAGATTTCACTGAACATTCAGACTTATCACATCAACTTGCCCTTATCCCTTACGGAGGGTACAGTATGTGCTGCTCTTCCATACATTTCTATCAGCCGTCATATCGGAATCCACTCCCTTCTTCAGCATGTCCATTTTCACACAATCCATGCATACTTTCTTCGGTCTTCCTCTACCTTTGTAGCCATCCACATTCAAACTTAACACTTTCTGGTTTATGTCCCCATCGTCTCGTCGCATAACATGTCCATACCACCCTAACCTTTTGCTTCTCAATTTCTCCACCACCCGTGCTACTTTCAAACTTCCTATATACACATTCTTAACTTTATCCTTTCTTGTCACACCACACATCCATCTTAACACAGTACGACAAAAATTTCATAAATCAAATATATCTAACAGCGAGATATTTATTAAGTTTCGTTCATTAAAACATACAAAACGTACCATCAGTAATTGGTCGATGACTAAAGTTCTTGGAAAGGCAATCTAATGGACGGAGCGAATGCTAGACTAAAAAGATACAGTAATCATTCTCTAAATTTGCAGAAGTCGCATATGTTACATAGATAAAGATCGAATGAGCTACATCTTGTTTAAAAAAACTGTGATAAAAGCATCTTCATACAACTTGTATGGAGAAATTAATGTATATAATTCATAATAAAACAGGTGTTAAGCAACAACGTACTCGGCTGCCAACACGCTTGCCAAGCTCAACACGGCAACATCTATTTCAATTAACCCCCATTTATACGAGGCCTATCGACGAAAGTTCCAATAGATCGATTCTAATCACGCATTGTTTACGTCACGATATAAGAAATTTGTATAAACTTTCATACGTAAAACTAAACGGAAGAGGCAGTAGAACTGTCATTCATTCCGCTCTGAGCGATCGCCCTGGGCAGTCGCCCAACCGCGCCCTACCCTAACACCGGATACCACAAGGTACAATCACCGAAACTGGCGGTGTTCCATTTTCAAAGCTACAATCGTTTGAACATTTTGAAACGCAACGCGGAACAAAAATCAATACAACGCAGTCTATACGAAAAAAAAAATCACTTTTATGATTGTCTCTTCGTTTGGACCACTCACTGCTATCTAATTAGTCTGGTTGCAATGAACAAGGCAATTTTTCCATACATCAAACATACACCTTCTTATATTTTAATTAAATTTGCGCCTTAAAACATTGTACTTTTAATATACACCCTTCCATACTCCATCTAACCATACTAATCTTGTATACTGAGTACTGACACAAAACCTATAGCACTATACATGAACATTCGTAGGGGTAGACAGAGGGGTGTCTGCCCCCACGCTAGACCTAGCATAGATCGGGTGGCGACGCCTATCTCAATACAATATGCAGTTCATTGTAAAGTGAAGGTTTTAATTTTTCCAATAACTCATTATCTACTACCTTGAGTATTTATCCCTAAGTAATTAAAGTAGATCTTTAATAATTTAAAAGCTACATCTGCAATTTATCCCAATCATACTAATATTATAAATGCGAATGTTTTGATGGATGGATGGATGTTTGTTAGAGTTTGTAGCCTAAACGGCTAAACGAATCTGGATGAAATTTGGCATAGACATAGAACATAGTCTGGAAGAACACATAGGCTACTCAATTTGTTTTTTTTAAATTCCACACGGACTGAGTCGCGGGCAAAAGCTAACTAAATAATCTTTACCAGAAAAAAAACTTTAAAACACTTCGTATGTAAATAAAAAGAGATTATCTTTCGAAAATCCTCATCTTTTCAAAAAAATAAATAAAAGGTAAAGTATTTATTCCAACCTTGGCTTAAAAATCGATTAATATATCATTTCAAAGTAATCCATGAGTCATTTCTATAAAATGTGATTTATGTGTCATAATATGCTATTCTATATTTTCTTTGACTTATCTGTACTAAGGATAAGGGCTTTTTAAGAAAACTTTTTATCAATATCCTATTTAACTAAGATAACTGATGATGAGATAATAGTATTTTTGTATAATTTAACTTAAACCAGTCAGCAAGTTATATTTTAACAAAACCTTAAGTAATAAACATTCAATATTACAACTATCTACTATAAGGAATAGGACAGAAAAATGTATTTCTATGTTTTAACAAGTAAACTCAAAAACTAACAGACTAATTCAAAAAAAATCATTAGAATGATACTTTAATCCCAAGTAACATAAGCTAAAACCCATGCGAAGACAGGACTAGCCACTAGTCTTGCAATATTGCTCAAGTTTAAAACATATATCTTCTATAAATAGAGCTCAAGCCAGAATGTTATTGTACTAAAAAAGCTGTAATATATCAAGTACTTTTTTCAACATTAATTTTGTTTTTAATTATAGTAATGATTTTAAATTGAATCAATGATGTTAATTCATACATGTGTACATGTTAAGCAATTGAATCACCATTTAAAACAAGATGGTACCAATTTACAGTTACCAGTTTGCATGACTATAACATTGTATGAATTCTCCACATAAAATTATCATAAAAGAATTTGTTAATATGGTCAAATATTGTGCAATTGTTCATTCATAGATTTATAAATCACAAACAAAATAAATAAAGAAAAAACAATCAACTTTTAATTATTATTTACATTTACATCAACATTTAATATTTTACGTAGATAATAATTTATAAAACATGTTTTATTAATAGAACACTGTTTAATATTCATAATTCAGTTTATTTTTTAATTACTTATGGCCAGTATCATTAACAGAAAAGAAAAAATAAAATTATAGGTGACATTAATTTGATTACACAGAGTATAATTATAAATTGCTTCGAATGGGAAATAATATTAAAAAATAAAGTATTATAACATTTCAATAATAAGAATGGATAAAAACTTACCTGTTTAAGCCTTTCAACATCGGTGCGTGCTTGAGTGTAAGTTTGTTGTGTAGGTACAGCGGTGACGGTCTGTGAATACGATGGATACTCCAAGTTGACATTTAGAAGCTGCGCTGCATTATCTCGGGCTTCGTAAGCCAACCCTCTGATCTCAAGTTCCGATGCTGTGTGCATGAGAGACTGGAGATCCAGTTCTTGTACATCCACAGAACCTTTGTACATGAATTCCACAAGGAGGTTGATCTCCGAGAATGGTATTCCTTTGAGTATAACAATTGGATGCTGACATGGGTTGTCCCTATGAGGAAAGAATATTGTATAAATAACCATGAAAGATGGAAATCTTAACGGCAAGTCAATTTAAAAATATATGATTATCTATTAGAATAATAAAACTAGCCAGCTATTTGCTATCATTAGATAAACAAATATTAAATACCCATTAATATTGCATTTGTTTCATTTAAATTATTGAAATAGTATTCGGATTTCAAAATTACGACGTATAACATTAAATTACCTTGAATATTTTACATCTGCAGAAAGTATTTGATAAAAATAGATTGCGAGCTTCTCAAAAAAATACCACGCAGCGAAAATATGTTATTTTATAGACGACGATAATGATAGATAAAAAGACTTACTTAAATATTTGTTCGAAATAAGGGCTGCAAGCTGAGAGAACGAGCTTGTGCGCCTTGAGGGTCCCATCGCGACAGGAGAGCGTGACGTCTGCGAGCGCGGAGGACGAGTAGATGGTCGTGAACAGCTGGCTCAAGTTCTGCAGGTGGTTGTTCCACTTCAGGTGGAACGTCTTGTCGCTCACCATCCCCTGCATCTGCACCACCAGACACTTAGCATCCACAATTCACTCACTACTTCACGTCTAATAAAAAATCGACAGAAAACCGACTCTGCTGCGACCGCTACATAAAATTATAATTATTACAACTTATTTTTAGAACGATGCCCGTAAAAAACACTATACGTACGCGGTATGACAGTGTAATACTGTAGGTACGCGCCGCCGACGGAATTTAGAACTATAAAATTTTATTTATATTATATTTTATAAAACGGAAATTTTGACAAAAACCTACACATTGCGATTTTCTCACCTTATTTACGCTTTTCCGACTTCCCTAATTTTCACAAATAACACCGAAACATTTCACAAAAATTTTAAATACTTATTATGTTACACAGAAAGCCGTGTCGTAAAAAACAGAGTGGGGCACGCCGTGGCCCCCTCCTTGCCCCGGCCCCCTCGCACACAATCAATATACGGAATATGAGAGCGCGCCGCGCCGCCTCGCCCCCCGCATGCTTTATTATACCGTAATTAAATATATACAACTTATAAATTGTACACTAGCGCACATACATTCCTCCGGCAACCAATAACGTAAAACTTGGGTGGCGTACTAATAATATTTTTAATTTACTTCACATTTGAGTTATTTAATGAAAACACTAGTGTTAGAATTTAAAAACATAAATGTATAAAACTCTCAAAGTTCACTATTTGACTAGTTAAGATGAGATGAAATAAGTTTATATTTTCATTATTTGAAAAAGTACTGATGATTTCCAAATTCACATGTAAACTCCGAATATATCAATGAAACATTGCAATATCATTCTATTTAAAGCTTAACTAAGACTTGGGTCGTATTTTTACAATACATTTTCAGATGAGAAGCCCTATTGTGAAAAGTACCTATGCCTATAATGTTTTTTTAACACACAGCAATCATAATAAACACACACATTCAAACATTGGAGGGAATAGTCGGATTCAGTTCAGTTCTTTTTATTAGATTCCATCCAATAACCTATAAGTACCTACCTGTCATCGACTGCATGTTTTTATGTATATGAAAACGTCTGCGACTACAGTATGTTCAGCAGACAATATTTTGTTAACATTGTAACAGAGAAATTAGATGCGCTAGTCTCCACTTGGGGAGGTCACAAAAGAATTTTAGATGTTTATATTCATATTATCTTTTCAATAAACGTAAAATACATTCCATGTTGGCTGAAATAGTTTAGTAAATATTATTATGTAATTGCGTGCGTCATTATTATAAGTAAATACCAAGTCATACATATACTGCATTATATTAAATATTCATTTCATATCTTAGCCTAATAAATTACAAATATATGGAGTGCAAGAAAGACAATACATTATAATCATACAATAGATTTTAAAACCAGTTTCAACATAAACAAAAAAGCCGCCCCTCCCTACGAAAACTAAGTACTAAATAAGTTCATGTAGCTGTTGACCCGATGAATTTAATATCATGTGGTACATAAATTCAAGTTCGTCTATATATATTACACTTTTGCGTGATTTTAAAAATTAATTTTAATTATGTCTTTTATAACAATGAAGCAAAATATTTCAAACCTAAAATATCGTTTGGATGTTTGTTAATCTGTATCATTCCTTTATTGGGCTGGTAACATTTTAGTTTCATTCACTTCATGAGTATAACTCAACAAGATTCATTTCAATTGCAACTCACTTCACTTCTCACTTGTTTGAAATTTACGTTCAGCTAGCGTTCACTCAAGTTTCAATTCAAGTTGAGTTAAGTGTCAAGTCTGAAAGAGCCGGGTTTGAGGTTGGGGTCCATGTTTGTATACTGCTATTTACTTGTGTAACTTGCAATTTTAAGAATTGGAAGTTAATCCGTGATACTCTAGCTTTAGAAATATAGTGGCACTGAATGTACATGAGTAATATCGAAAGGTTAAATTAAGTAATTTTTGTGGCACCACCTTCTCTGTAAAGAAAGAGTACCGGAAAAAACATGGAAAAAAGTTCGAATATACAAGTTATTTCACCTAATGTGAAATACACCGACGACTATATTTATGCAGATTATGAGTATGAAGAAACTTTAGTTACTAAGAAGGATAATGAGTTATTGGTAAGTGTTTTAAAAATATGCGTTTCCTCAGTGAACCTACCCTCAATTGTGATTTTTTTTATAAAAGTATTTCATATGCCAGGAATAAAGTTATAATTATTTATATCAATATTGTTAGTAGATTGTTAACATAAAATTTAACTAACTACTTGTCACTAATTATGATCACTAGTTATCATATTGCTATCTCAATTTTTCAGAGAGAATAAGAGAGATGACAGTTAAAATGGCTTATTAGAATACTGACTTATACTACTGCACTGTAATTTTAAACAATTTTAAGTTTAGAATGGAACTTTTTAATTGAATTTAAATTAAATAAAATTATTAATTAATTAAACATTTTATAAACATACTATTATTTATACAAAAAATATAGGTATTAACTTGTTTAATAATTAAGAAAGAGTATTTATTCATTTTGATCATGCAGTTTAAAATGCTTTCAGCGCTGATGATCAAGCATGATGGTGTTTGTTAGAAGGTATCTCTCAAACAGATCAACAATTGATTAAAATTGTCACGAACATACTCTGGAAGAACGCATAGCTATTTATTTGAATTTGCAGATAACATTTCCGGCAAAGATAGATTCATTATAAGAGACAAAAGTCCGATCTGTTTATTTGTGGAACATTCTTCAATGGTTGATCAATATGGCATCAAATTTGTATTTTGTTTGTTTTCTACTATATATGAATTGTACCGTTTATAATCCGATATAAATCTGTTCTAATCTGTTTATAATCCGATGCTAAAGATATTAACAGTTGTTCCACACATGTTTATAAGTGAATGTTGCATCACTGAGATTCCATTGACAAATCAAATTCAAAATAATGTAATCTTTGATTTTTCTAAAAGATAGAGATAACTATATGTTTTTGTTTTTGTATACATGTTTTATGGAAACTCATTGAAACACTTGGAAAAGAAATAAAATGTTCACTATCTAGTGAATATTTTTTTGCAAAGAGAAGCCTTTGCAGTTAAAAATTGGATAACATTGAGTCTCATCCACTTAATCCCATAAATAAAAATGATAGACAAAATATTATAAATCATTATTAAATCATAAGTACCTAGTCATACTTAATATTATAAATGCAAAGACTTTTCTAAGTATCTCGTAAATAGCTTAATGGATCCCAAATTTATCACAGATTCAGAACATAGACAAGAACACATAGACAACATAGCAAGTTTTTATTTTTAATTTGGCGCGGACTAAGTCATGAACAAACGCTAGTAGTTTTATAAATTAAGTATGAATGCAATAATGTAAATGTCATGCATGTTTATGTGGAAGTTGACGACACATTTTAAATTATAATTACTGTAACTATATACCAAGTTAATTTATTGCAATTTATATTAATGTCGACCTGCACGTGTATCTTGGCATTTGCATACACTTGTTCATGGGCTTCGCCAAGGGGGGGGGTCTGTTGCTCTCCCCCTCGAAAATCGGAATTTAAAAATTAAAAACTACTTACAATCAGACCATATTAACTGCTGTAACTCCTATGCACTTGTTTTAGATTTATGGTTCAATTCTATAATCGATTTTGAGACTAATATGAAGAATACAACTATAGCTGTAGGATTTTTCGATTGCTATAGTGATCCTTAGATCGGTTTGAAAATGTTATTTAAAATTCTTTAAGTGATTTATCAGGAGGTTTCCACGATATTGATCTATGCTATTTGTTGTCATAGGTAAAACCATATCAGACGTCTCTATGCATCCGCACCGGCCGCAAGGTGGGTCGGCTGGGCATCATGCTGGTAGGCTGGGGCGGCAACAATGGCTCCACCTTCACCGCCGCAGTCCTCGCCAACCGCCATCAGCTCTCTTGGCAAACAAAGAACGGGAAAATGGATCCGAACTGGTAAGCATATTATCTGTTGAAAGTCATATACTAAAGTAGTAGAACTATAAGTTGCTAGATTTCACGCCTGTTCTAATTATTTAATCGTAATTTTCGCCTGCGTTGGTTACATTTTATTAAGTAGTCTTAAATTCATGGGACAACGTCCGCGTGGAATTAAAAAAAAAACAAAAGTGTGTAGAGAGCCTATGTTCTTCCAGACTGCTCTACATCTATGCCAAATTTCATCGAGATCCGTTCAGCCGTTCTACAAACTCTAACAAACAATCATCTAAACTTTCGCATTTATAGTATTAGTAAGATAGTGATTTTGTATTAGGTATGGTTCAATAACACAAGCATCGACAGTCCGTTTGGGTATCGATGAGAGCGGCCAGGATGTGTACGTGGGCATGTCTGAACTCCTGCCTATGGTACACCCTGATGACTTGGGTAAGTCATACTTAGTTCACCATCCTATCCTCATCCCGCTCACGTAAGTGCTTAACTTATACTAGTAAAGATTCACGGAAAGCGAAGTGTAGATTGAAGAAGAACATGTTGGCTCAAAAACCTTTCCGATAGCTTTTTAAGGCCTCGGTGTCAGGAACGCAAGTTGCAAATTTCTGTCATACGTTTCTAAATTTTCCTTTCACGTCAATTCTACCGCTAGTTAGTATACTTGCTCTGTGAAACTACCAGGAATACATAAGTCATATGTGAAAACAGATGTAAACAAATTCATTGACGATCATTTCGTTTTTACACAAGCGTAATTTCAAAGTCGGTCATTCAGGTATTTGCAGATGATACGGTTGTATATTGATTCTGTACGAGGGTCATGGTCGATATGCAATATAGGTCAGCTCCCGTGACCTAATGACATTTGAATGCTTTCAACACTAATTTTATTTCATACGACCTTAATAGGCTCCAGTAACAGCTTCAATGATTATTTTCCTTTCATCGAACGTACTGGAATTAGGATTTGCAGAATTATGGACTTTTAGAGCATGCGAACACCTGAAACTAAACTATCGCTCAACTGTTAAGTCTCGTTTTGATTCCTATGAGCTTATATGAAGGTGCGCATACTACTCGATTTTCAGTTGTGCAACTAAACAGTTGAGCCCTTACCTTTCTGTCCTTCATTTACCTTAGTTTCCGGATTTCTCATAAAGGGAAAGCATTTTTTTTGTCCAGTGATCGATGGTTGGGACATCAGCCCGCTGAACCTCGCGGAGTCTATGGTGCGCGCCAAGGTCATAGACTACGACCTCCAGCAGAAGCTGAAGAAGGAAATGTCAGCGATGAAGCCACGACCTGCGATCTACGACCCTGATTTCATCGCTGCCAATCAGGTGAGAAATTACCTCTCTTTAGACTCCGTTTTCACCAGCTTTGCTGATATCATTTTTGTAACTAATTTTCTGATAGAAAAGAAGGTCAATCAATTAGTAGAAGTGGTGTTAATTTTAGGTAAATATCGTAAGAATTTTCTCAGGTTTAAAATATGTACTTTATAACTGGAAAAAGTAGAAGTGGTCACATAAAATCGCCTAAGCCGTTAGATTCCTTGTAAAAAATCATAATATAGGACATCTGGATGCAAATATGAATATGTAAATATTTACATTTAAATAATGTGCATATAAAGTGTTACAACATAATAAATTAGCAAATTAAGATTTCAATTTGATTAACAAATGAATCGCTTGCCTAGTTTATATCCTTATAAAAGTTTTGTCACGATTATATTAGCAAGTGGGCACGTGTAAATTACTCATTATGATGATTTGGTTTACAAATTAGTGCTAAATTAAAACTAGCACTAGACACGTGCGTAACGTAGATACGCTTAAGTTGGCACGTCGGGTAATAGAGCACACTTGTTCCTGACGTGCCAACTCAAATGTTTTAGTGTATATTATCTCTTGTGTTTTTATTAGCCTTAGAACAATATTATACGAGTATCAATCTTATCTTACTAATATTATAAATGCGAAAGTTTAGATGGATGGATGGATGGATGGATGTTTGTTAGAGT
>LD688935.1:4548805-4565684 GCA_003118335.3 Papilio memnon
ATTGAACGTAAAACATACAAAATGGTCTAATTTATGTATTTTTATCACTAGCGGTTGCTCGCGATTCCGTCCACGTGAAATTAAAAAAAAAACAAGTAATATAACCTATGTTAGCCAGGGATAAAGTAACTGACTAACGGCGAAAGAATCATTATAATCAGCCCAGTAGTTTCTAAGTCAACTAGCTGTTGCTCGCGATGGTCTACGTGAAATTAACTTATAGTAAAAAAATAAAACCTACCATATTACTTCACTGATAATGTAGATTTTTAATGGTGAAAGAATTTTTGAACTCGTTTTTGAGTTATTTCAATAGATACAAAAATCCAAAAATACAAATCTTTCCTCTTTATGATATTAGTATAAATTTGGATAATACTTCCAAAAATATGGAAACACAACATTTTCCTTTTATATAATAATATTAGTATGATATAGTTTATAAATAACTAGCTGTTGCTCGCGACTTCGCCCGCGTGAAATTAAAATAATAATAAAGAATACAGCCTATGTTACTCACAGATAAATAACCTTTCTAATAGTGAAAGAATTTTTAAAATCGGCCTAGTAGTTTTTGCGTGAATCAAATACATACAAAAATACAAAGTTTTCCTCTTTATGATATTAGTATAGATTTGTACTAGTTTCCTTGTAATCATGGTGTTGTTGTTCCTGGCCGCCATATTGTATGAACGCTCTATTGATTTTCTGTTCCGATGCACTGTATACGTGTGTTAGGAGTTAGGACGTTCGCGATCAATACTCGCCGCGCGGAAAATTCCAGAATACTTTATACTCCTACCGTTTACGTTATGGATAAAAATAGTATTTCGTCCATTTTAGATGTTTGCTTTAAGTCTCTGTCTGATTGGTTAATTTGAATTACGAATGATGTTTAGTTTTTACTTATAATCATACTTCATACTAGTTATAAATGCAAAAGATTAGATGGATGGATGTTTTACAGTTTGTAGGCTAAACGGCTGAACGGATTTCGATGAAATATGGTATAGATGTAGAGGATAGTCTGGAAGAAGACATAGGCTACTCGCTTTATTTTTTTTTTAATTCCACGCGGTCGGAGTCGCGGATGAATGCTAGTTTTATATAATTTCAGTTGTAGATTTGAGATTACAAGCCTTAGTTCAATAACAGGTCTATTTAAATGTTAGAAATTTGTTTTTTTTAACAACAATTGGTAAAAAGAGCCTATTGGTTTGCGACAAATCTAGGGTTTGATTAGAATTCCTCATATTTACTGTTTCCAGTACTTTCTATGGTAGTTGTGTCGTATTTCAGTTTATATGTGTAAGTCGACTTATTAAACGGTGTTAGCAGTAATCCAATGCTAGATAGCTCGAGTTACACTTGTTTTTGTAAGCACTTCCGTACCCACCGCGCCGCGTGGAAAAATCTTGGTTGCCGGGGCTCTATTTATACTGGTCGTTACAATGTTTTGTAAACTTTTTTGCATCGCATCTGACACTCATTGTAGTGTTTGACTGTTTTGACTGGTTTCTTTGTTTTGTTCGCATTCTAGTCAATGCATGTTACCAATTCAAGGAAATATGTAATCTGAGGTGACAATAAAAACCGTAGAAACTTAATACGTGGCCATAGTTTTGTAGGAAATAGGATTTATGATTTTTCTTTTAATTTCAGTGGATTTTGTTAATTCATTTATATTTATTGTACCATTCCAACTAAATTCTAGGCATATACTAGGAATGGTTTACGACTATAGTTGAATAGCGGGATTCGAACCCTCGATCGTTTGACCCTTTACCATTAGACTATTTGAGCTTCATTATGTTTTTAGATTTAGTTTTACCTCCAACTAAATGGAGGTAGTTTAATATTCCCTCTTTATTCCAAACTACCCATCCTAACACACTTTCCTAGTATTCATTTTTGTAGCTTGCAATTGTTAACAATGTGTGGTTTGCGTCTCCCAGGCGGATCGTGCAACAAACCTTATCCGCGGCACCCGCTACGAGCAGTACCTGCAGGTGCGTGCTGATATCAAGGACTGCCGCGACAGGAACAAGCTGGACAGCATCATAGTACTATGGACCGCCAATACTGAGAGGTCAGACACTATATTATAAAATTCAAACCTTATGTAGTCTCTGCATGGCTGTAACTGGGGGGGGGGGGAGGGATTGTAGGCCCATTCCTACCTTGAGAGAGAAATTGTAACTTTTCCGAACTAAAGTTTGTCAGCCCGTGTGACGTGGTTCGTGCTTCGAGGGCAAATTATGCCTTATTTTTGTTCAGCCCTACCTGTAAACATTGCTGTTCTATTGAATGGCGTCAAAGTTCTATAATATCTACAATAATGTAATAAACAAGATTGTAAAGAGCCTTTAAACCCCTGTTCCACTAGTGGTTCCAGTCGCGAACCACATGTACAATGTCAAATCTGACGCAACGTCTGAAAAACGGGTCTAAAATATACGACACGATATTCGTATTTCAATGAATGTTTTAATCAATGAAAACTGGAATAAAAGTGGCGATTCGACAGAGACAAGTTGATCTGTGTTAATGTGATCTGATTTAATTCGAGTTCGTATGGTGTTGCGGAACTTATATGAATGAGCTCGTATCTGACGGGAGCAATGATCTTGATTGTGTCGCCGATAGTGCGCCGGCTGGCTTCACACCGCAACGGCACTGTGAACTTGAGACTGCGGGCATAGTACTTGAGCGATAGCGGATTTGGATTAAAAAAACAACTAAAATTTTTTTTAGAAATATATCTCGTATATTAGCGTTTTTTTTAAGCATATTTTTACTATAACATGGAGCAACGATGAAAGTTTAAGACATTTCACTAACATACATAAGTAGTTGTGTAATTTGGCTATTTTTTAATAGTTGAGAAGGGATAACTTTATTTAGATACATTCCAGGTGTTTTTAAGTTAAAGAATATTTAAGTCGCTGTCTACGGCGCTAAGTTCTTACTTATTTATCCACCTTTTGTATTTTACAAGACAAGAATAACATAAAACGCTTCCTTTCTTCGATTGTGCTAGAGGTCGTATTCCTTGGAAGTTACCAAACGTGATATTTAGTATAAAAACAGGTTATCTGTAAAAATCTTGACGTAATACATCGGCCGGCTGGATTCTTTGTATTTTAATTGCTCAAGAATTAACCGAATATCTTGTATTACATATTACGAAGATTTACACATGTAAATACAGTTACTATAGTTAATTGAATGCATATGCAAATTAACTTTATTACTTAGATAAGGTTCTACGTCAAATTAAGTAATTACCTCTTTAGAGATAACCACACCTTTACTGATTTTTAACCGACTTCAAAAAGGAGGAGGTTCTCAATTGGTCTGTATATTTTTTTTTTATGTGTGTTACGGCATAACTCCGCCGCTAGTGGACCGATTTTGTAGTATTATGCTATTGGCTGTTAAGTATGAAAAGTTTTGTTAAGAGCGAGCGCACACCTTTTACTAAACTATCGCACAACTGTTTATTTTCACTTTGATTCCTATGCGCACACTACACGATTTTTAGTTGTGCAACTAAACAGTTGAGTTCGCTGCGAAACAATCGACAATCGCACAACAGTAGTGCGATAGATTAGTCTAAGATGTGCGCCCGTTAAACAAACAGTTTTGGCTTCCTTTTTTTAATTGTTGCAAAGTTTTTATTCGTCTCTTTGGCAAATAAGTTTGCTGATAGCTTTATTCGTTTAATGTGTTCGTGTCGTAGGTTCTGCGAAGTGCGCGCGGGCGTGCACGACACCTCCGACAACTTGGAGCGTGCGTTACGCAACAACGACTCCGAGATCTCGCCCTCTACCATCTTCGCTATGGCCGCCATCGATGAAGGCGTAAATATGATTTTATTCATGAAACTTTTAATCATCATCACCAGCTCACTATACGTAGGGACTGAGGCTCTCGGAACCTACCCTAAGTTAGGGGTGACTAGGCTTCAGTCAAGCATGCTGGCCCACCGCTGGAATTATTAAAAAATATGCTGTGATTGCTGTCTGTAATAACAAAAGAAAAAATCCAGATTTCGGGAAGATGATGTCTTTGCGTTGCTGATAACGAAATCGCATTTAAAAATTTCTAGTCTGTCTGACCGCAAGCCGCGTTTGTTCCGGGTAATCTCCGAAACGGCTGGGTCGATTTCGACCGGAGTTTCACTGAAGGGTAGCTAACATAGACGGGTATATTATAGGCTACTTTTTTATCTTAATTTTGGGTGGACGAAGTCGCGGGCAACAGCTAGTTCTATTAGTATAGATATATATAGATGTGTTATGTTTGCAGTGTTGCTACATCAACGGCTCGCCGCAGAACACGCTGGTGAACGGCGTGGTGGAGCGCGCGGAGCGGGCCGGGGTTTTTGTAGCGGGGGATGATTTCAAATCCGGACAGACTAAGCTAAAATCCGTGCTCGTTGATTTCCTAGTCACAGCCGGTCAGTATATCTATACTAATATAAAGATGAAAGATTAGTATTTTTATGTATTGAAATAATTCAAAAACAAGTGGGCCGATTTTAAAAATTCTTTCGCCAATAGTTACGTTATCTGAGTAACCTGAGCTATATTTTTTATTATTTTGATTTTACGCGGACAGAGTCGCGAGCAACAGCTACTGAGTTTTAAATAGTAATGTGAATGAATAAAGCAATAATTACATACTTAATATATAAAAGCAATATTGATTTAACATTTTTGTTTTTTGTTTACAATATTTGTAATTTTTGGTCATACAGGTCTGAAACCAGTGTCCATAGTGAGTTACAACCATCTTGGTAATAACGACGGCAAGAATCTCTCCGCGCCCAAACAATTCCGCTCCAAAGAGGTAAAACCGACTAAAGAGATTTAAATCAGATATAGACGAGGCAATGAACATTTTTTCACCGGTACTTTATCTGAAAGGTATCATAGTTGTCAAGTTTAGTGCAATCTCGTGTCCTTGTATTGACATCTAATAAAACATACAAAATTATAAGCTCCATCTATTGTTATAAAAAAACTACAGTGTTACAAAATAAATAAACATTTAATTATTTAATGACACCTATTGGAAATACAAGCGTTAGTGAGATGTGCAAAAATGTTTACATAAAGTGTCAACTATGACTGCTCTATATATTTTTTAATCTCTGACTCTAACAGAATAAAGTTTTCCACCTTATAGTACCTGTTATTAAATATTTTATGTGTTTTCAGATAACAAAGAGCAACGTAGTAGATGATATGGTGGAGTCCAACAGCATCCTGTACAAGGCTGGAGAGAAACCCGATCACGTCGTCGTCATTAAATACGTGCCATATGTCGGTAAGTGACGTAATATAAAGAGATTAAAATAATATATAGAGTTGACACTTCACTTGAGACATTTTTCACATAATCCACTATAATTAAGTATTTAAATGAATTGCCAATAGGTGTCACTAAATCATATTTGATTTTTTGTTATTTTATGTCACTGTTTAGTTTATTTTCTAATAAATGATAGAACTTATTATAATTTCATAAAATACAAGGACAAGTGGTGGCGCACTAAATTTGACAACTTAGTACCTTTCAAAGAAGTTACCGGTGAAAAATGTTGTTCCTTATGTCTAGTCTATATATTTATTAAATCTTGATCTTATGGCACCTCTTTTGACATTGACAGGGGTCTCCTAACTTTAAGAGTTGCCAGTAAGTACAAAAATTCCCAACTTCTTTCGAAATTCTCCCATGTCGCAAACAATACATTAATCTAACACGCGAATTTATTTCTGGAATTTGGAAATTATAGAAATGGCCATATTCACGTGCAGTTGCCGCTCCTTAATTCATAATATGACGCTTTCAAGATGACATTGTTAGTTCAAATATATACCAACTGCCAAATTATCCTTGTAGGTCTATTGCCTTAACAACACCTACCTACACCTTTCTGTCCTGTTCTGTCTTCAACCTTACTGTTATTTATATTTAGGTGATTCGTTGCTCAGAGCTGTTTCAATTACTTCCTTGAAATTCATTGTGTGGTGTTTTCATCCACTAACAGGTGACTCAAAGCGCGCGATGGACGAGTACACGTCAGAGATCCTGCTGCACGGCGCCAACACGCTGGCCGTCCACAACACCTGCGAGGACTCGCTGCTGGCCGCGCCCCTCATCCTGGACCTGGCGCTCCTCACCGAGCTGTTCTGCAGGGTGCAGCTGCGCAGGGACGACACGGAAGGCTCGTTAGCTATATTAAGATATAAGAAAATAAAGAAAATATGCACTTGTATGTCAAACGAGCTCTCGCTCGCAAACTGTTAGCGCGGAACTAAAAAATGGTCGTCTATACAATCTCGACCCAGTAGTTTTTGAGTTATGTCAATACATCGAAAAATACAAATTTTTCCTCTTTATAATATCACTAGCCGTTGCTCGCGATTTTCGTCCGCGTGAAATTAAAAAGTAATAAAAATATAGCCTATTTTACTCATACATAAAAAAAACTTTCTAATGACGAAAGAATTTTTAAAATCGGCCTAGTAGTTTTTGAGTTATTTCGATACATCGAAAAATACAATTTTTTATAATATTAGTATAGATATTAACATAGTTGTATGTATGTAGAATGGGAGGGTCTGCACGCGGTGCTGTCGCTGGTGTCGTACCTGCTGAAGGCACCGCTGGTGGCCGCCGGCGCGCCCGTCGTCAACGCGCTCGCCAAGCAGCGCGCCGCGCTCGAGAACATGCTGCGCGCCTGCCTCGCGCTGCGCCCCACGCACCACATGCAGCTCGAACACAAGGTGCGCACGCACACCTCACTCACTCACTCACCCGCCCACCCACTCACTCACTCACTCACTCACTCACTCACTCACTCACTCACTCAGTACCTAGTCATAGACTAATAACTGATTTACAGACATAGGCATAGGTTATGTACTTACTGATGCTAGTGAATGTTCACACTAAACCAGTTGAATGTCAGTCCAGTTATTGAGCGCTATTGCCAAACTGTACTGGCCAAGTGCGAACCAGGCATAACTAAATAAATGACAATTTTGAACATAAGTGTTGTCTAAAAATTATAATTTAATCTGCATTTCTCTTATCTAAATGTGATTAGTAAATTACATAATAACTGAGAACCGATTTTATAATTATTTTAATTCTGCTTTAATATATTTTTACGTGAGATTTTAATTTCAGTTATTTGATCCTCCCAGGTGCAGTTCCTGCGCGGCGAGCTGCAGTCGGGCGCCATGTTCGCGGGCGCGCCGCCCAACAAGCGCCAAAAGCGCGCGCAAAATGGCGCACAATAACTCACTAATTACACTCAGAAACACCGATATATTTTAATCTACGTCATATTAAACGATATAAAAAAAATAGAATCGATTATTAGATTAATCAAATCAGTTTAAGAAATATTTATGTTTTTATTTAGCACAAAGTTGCACAGTTTTTTTTATGTGTTTTACCGAAGCAAATGATATTACACTTTAATAAGTCAAACAAATTATTACAATACTTCAATATTTACTTTTTATTGTGATGTTTGTTGTAAATCTCAGATAATATCAATTTTATTATCAAAAATATTTTTAAACAATAAAATCTGAATCTCTTTTCTTTTATTATTTTTTGAATAGCATTTTCTGTTAACTGCGTAACAGGCCGATATTTGCCTAACGCTACATAAGCTGATGCGGACGATGTTTCCACAATTATAGCAATTTAATCTAGCCTAGTGCTGGTGGGTCTAAAAAGACCTAATCGTTGGGGGCGCTTTTTGGCCACCAGATGAAGAATTATGATTTAACTTGCCGCAGTGAACGTGTTAATGAGTCAGTATTATGTTTATTGTATCGAATTGCAAGACAAGTTTTCAGTATTAAAACATAGTATTTTTGCGTTAATTTACACAGTTAAATACTTTTATAATTCCATTTAATATCATAAAAATTACTAATATGTTAATAGTTTTATACCTAAATTATTTTGTGCACAATTTTACTACTTTACGTTATAAATTTTATATCGCAAAATGTAACTATAGCTGTATTCGTTGAATTACTTTGAAATGTTATTTGGATATATTTACAAACTGTTAAAATATCTTAAACGTAGAAGATATTTGCATATAGAATTATATATTATGTCCATTCCATTATATTTCCTTTATAATCTGTGAACTAATTATTTATATTTTTAGTATTAAAATAATTCAGAAAGTATTAAATTTTTCAGTATTCTTTAAAATTGTTTAAATTATTTTGGCGTTTGCATCTGATGCTTTTATGTGATGTTATTTGTTTTTAAATATTTTTTTTTCGATGTTCCTTTCGAGCGAGGCTCCGTTATTCAGATATTAAATTTATTCAAAAATGAATGTTAGATTTTAGTGATTTGCGTAAAATATAATTGCATTGTCAATGGTAAACGTGTGTTTTATGTAATAAATAAATCTTATATTAATGATTGGGTTTATTTTTTCGTAAACCAGCGCCATCTATCATCCATCCAAATGTAAGCGAAATTATCATAGAAACAACATAGTTAGATATTTGGATAAATGATTTTATTAAAGAAGACAAACACCAAAATAATGATACCTATATTTACTTTCAACAAAATAAATTCAATGACGCGACTAATGCATACACGGAGAACTTGTCGCAGTGAGGCGTCGACCGTCCCATCTCAACAGAGGCTCTCTCTGAAATCTACTACTAAAACTAAAAGACCTTCGAAAATATAGAATCACTACAGATAAAGCGTGCACTCTTAGGAGCACGTGCAGTGAGGAAGTGCTAGAAATAATTTTTAGTGCTGAAAAAGAGTGAATTTCGCATTTTGACACTTGCAAGGACTTGGATGCGTAAGATAATGTAATCTCTTTCTTTCTCTTAACAAAAGAACAGACATAGAATTTTTTTTCCACAGAAGAAATAAAAGACGTCATAGATTAATAATTGTTTATTTTTCAGTTAAGCATAGAATAGTGTCTCCAGTCTAATTTGACAATAAGTAGCGACCTCGCACCAAGCCATACAACTTTCATCCATACATCCATACAGCGATTAATATACAAAATAAACAATTACAGTGTAGAAAGTGTACAATTTTAGTTTGGCTTTACACGTGTTTGCATGCATCTGAACTTACATAAAACTTAACTAGAATACATTTTGTTCTAAGTTGTGAAACTTAAAGCGTAACAAATCTTAGATAACGTTAGTTGTCATGCAGTTAGTGTTTTTTACATGGTTGCTTTTTGGTAAATATATATTTTATAGAGCGAACATTCTACGTATAGACTTTATTAGACTTTAGAAGATACAATTTTTATTAAAATTTTCAAACATTTAAATATCTTTTAACGTTTTTTAACATAAAATAAGATCAGTTACGCTATCGACGATATATTTCGTCATAACTTGTGATGGAATGTTAACTAATTAAAAACTAAAGTGTTAATACTAAAAAGTACCAAAATACTAAATTAAATACTTAAGTAATACACAAATAAACCCGCGCAGATTGAGAACGACACGCAGCAACACGCCTCAAATACTGATATATGTCAATATTTATAAGAAGCGAATTTTAATTAAAATAGTCCAAAAAAAAATAGATTTTTCATCACAACATACGCAGAGTAAAGAATAAGTCACTGCCGTTTTAAATACTGTATATAAATGAACTTAAACAATTTTCAAGTCATTATTTAATCTAGAATTTAGACTTTCAACCAAAAATTAATCAAATATTCATTCTTAGGGCCCGTCCCACCACTGGCTGATAGAGGCTCATAGCTTAAAAGTGAAGTCACCATCAGATACCAAAATCCGATATTTCCATCACATATTTTATACGTCGGTTTATCTGACAATTTACAAGAACTGTGGGAGTCTTAAACACATAAAATTACTCAGCTACGAAAAACTGAAGAAATGTTTCATACAATTATCAAATATTGTAATTGTTAAAATACTGAAATAAGTAATCATCCCCGTTATACTAGAGTTTTATTCTAACAACATCCGACTCGAAGGACCAACATCTTGCAGAATAACGCCGCGACACTCACTTATAATATCGGTGCAAAACGACTAATAGATACTACGCACTATTTAGAATAATTTGTGGACACTTGAGCTCCAAACACCATCGAAATACTTTACAAAGTCCCTTCCTACCTTTAACAATATTTAAATATATTTCAGTGCTCAATATTTTATATTATTTATTATAAAATTCGTTGGCTACCTAAGTGTGGTTACAGAAAGGACAACAGGACCTACTAAAGGGAATTGAATATTAACATTTAACGACATACAAAACGATAATTAAAAAAAAATCATTTTGTATCCCGCCAAAATACATGAAAGTAAAGTGTGACTTGTAACTCTTATTAAATAAAACTTTTAACGTATTATAATATATCGATAAAAGGTTACATGCCACACTAGATTCCACACAACACTAATTTGTATCTAATTCTAGGGATTTCACTAGGTTTAGGAGAGGGTACAGTGGGTAGTAATTAACTTCCCTATTAATTCCTCGCGTGCCTCTGAGCATCTCACCCTCAATAAACTACGACAACATTTTTATTGCTTCAAAATTATAACAATTACAAATATCTTTATATCATTTATTGCGGCAACACTAAGCAGTAGTAATTTTTTATAAAAATCAATAAACTACCGAATTAATTATTTAAAAATCAACAATAAAAAATTAAAAACTGCATGCATTTAAAAAAATTGGAATATGTCCTTGAAAAATACTTCAGTGTTGCCGCAATGAATTTCCAATTCTAACTAGCAACACTTTTCCACAGAATATGAATAGACACTACAATAGTTTCAAAAATATTAAATCTTACAATATTTGTATTTATCAATCTTTATATTACTATTAAATTATTTACAAAGAAGCACCAAAGACGAAACTTTGGGAATTTTAAACGTTCTAATTTTCTACATAGGAAGTGTGCGTTGCGAATTGCAACTATTTTATACAAGATAGTGCTCTAGGATAGATAATATTTTCTTTTATATAATTTGAATTTTATTTTATATATTAATATCAATTTTATCCGCCTTTACCCCATACCATATTTTTTGAAACGCACATTTGAAACGTCCATCGCGCACTTTGGTTAAAATCTTTTAATAAACAATTTAGAACAAAAAATTATAGAAATACACAGTAAATACAATTATAAATTGATACAATAAATTATTGCAGTGTCTAACTCAACATTCCCTTAACGTAATTCTATTAATGTTTTTTTATTATAATCAAAGATTAAAGTTACCAAACGTCAAAAATGACATTTAATCTATGAAAATGAAGAAAAATACAAAGGCTTCAAGTCAACTGTTTCCTAGTACGAAATATTAAAAAGAAAAATAATTAAAATTCACTTTGCGCACTTGAAAGTTGCTCACACACTCGACAATCCTGTTTGGCATCTAGCATGTATTTTATAATCTGTTGCTTACACATTTTCGCGGGTGATTTTGACAGCTGTCATTCCACATGTATCCGAACAGTGTCAATTTTATAGTTTTTATACCAAGAGCGCTTTTGATATATACTTTATTTAATTGAATAAAATACTGATATAAACTGTGAATTTCGACTAAATTACACAATTGAATATTATTTAATAACAAAAGACATCGAAATACGAATATAATTTTGATGTCTTAATTACGCTCACCTTATAAAAACTACAAAGTTGAAAGTTGACAGTTGACAGTTCACAGCGAGGTGTCGCAGTAGGCGGGCGCGGCAGGCGGCGCGCGTGACAGCTGTCACAGCGGGGTGGCGTGTGGCGAGTGTGGCGAGTGTGGCGAGCGTGGCGAGCGCGGCGAGCGCGGCGTGCGTCAGTTGAGCGGCAGACAGAACATGTGCTGCAGCAGCGTGGGCTTGCGAGCCGGCAGCTCGGAGCACACTGAATCATAGTCGGATGACGACGACTCAGCGCCGTAACCGTAAGCCTGACGCACAACAACATACTATACAGTACAAAGGAGTTGACAAAATTACTTATAGGGAGTCAAGAAAGTACGTGCGGAGCCGAAATCGGGCAAACCCTCCCGCAATTCGGCCATGACCCGAGGGTCGGTGGGACTATGGGTTGCGGTGGGCTATATAGTACATAATGCGCGGTACACACTTGGCCTATACAATTGGTCAGTAGCGCTCAATAACTAGACTAGGATTCATTTGGTACAATGTGTACGGTAACTGGCGCCAGTGGGTCCATACAATAAATGACTGGTCCTCGCACCTGTCCAACTATACTGGCAAAGTATGTATAGCGTATAATACAAAATATACTAGCTTTTGCCCGCGACTCCGTATGCGTGAAAAGAGTAAGTAGCCTGTGTTCTTCCAGACTATTCTCTACATCTATGCCAAATTTCATCGAGATCCATTGAGGCGACAAACTCTAACATCCATCCATTCACAAATGTGTATGAAAGTGATGTGTGTGTTACCTGCGTGGGGTGGTAGGGTTGGTAGGGATGGTGGGGGTGGGGGTGCAGGCGGCAGGCGTGCCGTCACACACAGTCCTCCAGCGACATCAGCAGCGGGTTCACGTACTCGAAGCCCTCGAACTCAGACTGGTCGATGTCCGCTATCACCGTGCTGCTAACAACATTAATATTATTTTATTAACACATTCAAAGGAAATTCGATATCCACATACTCAAAATGTCCTACTATTCAGTGCTAGTTAATGTGTTGAATAAATTTGTCAAACGATTACCTTACTTCATGATTGAAACTCATGACTACCTCAAATATATTTATCAATATAGATATAATAATACGTATAATGATAGAATGTAGGGGCGGGGCACGAGGCGCGAGGGGCGGACTACATTTTAATCACGCCCACTTTACAATTATTTAAAATTGTAGCAACTTTCGCCTTAATAGCAAGAACACAGTCATTACTTTAGTAATGTAATTATTATAATTATAATAAAGTTCATGTAAGGTTCGTATGAGGTCCAAGTAAGGTGTGTGCGAGGTTTAAGTGAGGTGTGTTAAACGTTTGAGTGAAATGGGTACAAGGTTTGTTTGAGGCATTTGTGAAGTTCATGTGAGGCGTGTGTGAGATTCGTGTGAGGCGTGTGTGAGGTTGGTGTAAGGTGCGTATACTGACTCATCATCGGGCGTGAGGTGCACAGGCTCGTCTGTGAACTCCGGCGGGAAGTTGGCGAGGTCGCGCTCGCCTTCCAGCCGCGGCTTAAACGGCGGCACCACTTGCTTCTGCTCCAACTTCACACACAACCAAAATTCATTATTAAATTATTTAAAAAATTATTTCATTGTATAAAAAAAACAGATAAATATAAGTATCAAGTTGAACTTTCCATCGTCATTTGGTAGCGGTCATTCTAGAACTTTCTAGTTTAATCACGCACATGTTCTGAGAAACATTACGTCTGATTCATATTTTTTTGTTCAAATTAAAGCAAAGGAATTAAAAACAATGTTGAATTAAAATATTCACACTCAGATCCATACAAGTGGAAGAAATAAATAAATAATACATTCTAGTGAGTGGCATATGATTATTTTTTACTAATATATTGCGAAATTTGTACTCATTGTTATGAAATTTCTTGCGGACAAAGCTGCATGGGAACAGCTAGTTGCTATTATAAAAAGTGGTTTGTTTATGTGTTGTGTGGTGCTCACCATCTCCCACTCGATACTCTTGAAGAAGGGATGGTTGACGATGTCGAGGAATGCGCCCTCGCCGCAGCCGAGCCGCTCCGCAGGGTTCTTGTTGAGGAAGCCCTTCAGCACCGAGGCCGCCTTCACCGACAGCGAGCGGGGGATACGGATCGTCTTCTCTAAAATAACCTGAAAACAAACATATAGACTAGTTGTCGCATGTGACTCTGACGCCAAATTAAAAAAAAAACTTAATTAGTAGCATATGTGTTCTTTCAAACTATGTCCTTCATTTGGGTAATTTGAGTAAAATCCGTTAAGAGACACAGATACTTTCGCATTTATAATATTAGTAAGAAGTAAGATTAACAAATTGTGGTCGACTCTGCAATAACAGCAATAGCAACAAACTCAAGATAAGTTGGCCTAATTTTAGTCCCCTTATTACCCTTTTTCATTCAGAAAAGTATAGATTAGGGGTAATTTAGCAAAGAAACGCAAAAAAGGAAAGTAAAGTCATTTTTCTAATATCTTCTCTGTTTATCGAAGGTAGCTGACTGGTTTTTTCATCATCATCATCATCGTCACTAATTATTCGTCATTGCGAGGCTCGACGCCAACTCTAAGTTAGACTGATCGATTGTACCATTTAAAAAAAAAACTTCACCATCAGTGGCTTAAAGACTATACTAAAGAAGTCCCTGAAGCAGTGTACATTACCTGGAAGAGGTAGTCCTCTGTATTCTGGTCGGGGTTGTCGGCGGCCTGCGCGATGTCGAAGGGCGAGCGGCCGGCCAGCATCTCGTAGGTGAGCACGCCGAGCGCCCACCAGTCCACGGAGAAGCCGTACTCCTCGCCGCGCAGGATCTCCGGCGCTATGTAGTTGGGTGTGCCGCAGAACGTCGACGTCGTGTCGCCAGGTCGCACGCCCTCCTAAACGTCATACGTCATATATACGTCACGCATATGTCATACGTACGTAAGTACATAATACTGCATAGACGCTGAGTTATGTGTTGTGTATGGAGCTGACCTTGCACATGCCGTAGTCAGTGAGCTTGATGTGTCCCTCGTGGTCGAGCAGCACGTTGTCCAGCTTGAGGTCGCGGTAGATGACGCCGCGCTCGTGCAGGAAGTGCAGCGCGAGGGAGATCTCCGCCGCGTAGAATCGGGCGTGCTCCTCCGGCAGCCGCCGCTGGCGCTGCATGTGGAACCTGCAAGTTACAACTTGTTGAATCCTGCTCGAAGGACCAAATTGCTTATACGTTATTTTATCGAATAAGATGATTTTCGATTGTAAATTATGGTAGTATTTGACTCGAAGAACGAATACTTGAGTGTAATATAATACATGTTTGGTTTATTAGAAACATGATTATATAGATTCAGAACTATATTTTGATATCAATTTTAAAAAGGTATCGTATACAAGTGAAATTAGAGATGTAATTAAAATAACATTATATTTTATAGAATATTCAGCACAGCTTTTGTGATATTATAATAGCTTTCGCCCGCCATGCGGAATTAAAAAAAAAAATAAGTAGCCTATGTGTTCTTCCATACTATATTCTACATCCATGCCAAATTTAATCGAAATCCGTTCAGCCGTTTAGGCTACAAAGTCTAACATTCATCCATCCAAACTTTCGCATTTATAATATTAGTATGATAAATATACTCACATGAGATCTCCGCCGCGCACAAACTCGATTACAAAGAACAGCCTGCTTGGAGTTTGGAAGCAGGAGTGCAGGCCAACGAGGAAAGGATGGTTGGATGCGGTCTCAAACACGTGCTTTTCTGTCTGCACCCAGTCGATGTCCTCGTCGTCAGTCACCAGCGCCTTCTTTATCACCTTCATAGCGTACACACGCTTCGTGCGCTTCAGTTCAACCATTAGCACCTGTAATTACACACACACTAACATGTAACACTAGGTCATCTATTTCACAGTATTATTAACAATAATTTCCACTTCTTATTGTTTCCGAACTACCTTTAACCATTCGATAATGCTTATGGTTCGATAAATTAATAAAATGACGTTCCGAACTACGTAATTTGAGTTTTACTCCGTTGAAACTGTGGTTAACTGATCACTAATGAGAAACTTCAGAAACCCATCATACTAAACAGCTACTTAAAAAGTCAAGATAATATTTCAAAATAATATTCTCCTGTAACAGTGAGTAAATTGAAGTTTACATAAAATTAGCTGATATTTAGTACAATATATCACCTTAGCATATGAGCCGCGTCCGATGACCCTAATGAGCTCGAAGTCTTCCAGCGAGTAGTGTCGCTGTGAACCGGGCTCCAGGTCCTCAGCGCGCACGGGCGCGGGAGGCGCAGGCGGAGTCTCCGGCAAAGGCTCGGGCTCCGCTCGGGACCTGGTAAAGACCAGATTCATTAAGCATGGCGAGATTGAGACTACCTTTTTATATTATAAGGTGGCAAACGAGCAAACGGCAACCTGAATCCGCTGAAACGGCGAAGCAACCGACGCCATGGACATCCGCAATTGCAGATGCGCTGCCTACCCGTAATCGACGGAGGAGACGCACATAAAGAGGATATTTCCCCTTCCTATGCGTGTTCTCCAACGTCAAGTCCACTTTTCCTCCCCATTCTTTCCTCTTAAGAAAAGGATGGAAAGGGGAAGAATCCTGAGATCAGGTTCATGCTGGCCAGTGCGATAAGTTGCATTAACAGTGCAATTTAAATATTAACACTTACCGAACAGAAGACGCTCTTCCAAGTGTACTCTCTCCATTCGCATCCTCTTTGACTTCGACGGGATCCACGTGTTCATTGGAGCAGGGCTTCTGTACCAGTTTGTGGCACTTCTTGTGCACGAGCAACTTGCACTGGATGCACTTGAAACCCTGGCGACCCAAGCCCCAGATACGATCCTGGCAGAACGCGCAGAACGCCCGCTGGAACACGAACAAAACTTTTTTTACCAAAAAATAAAATAAACCCGACACTTTGTATTATTTAAGTGACATTATGTAAGTGGAAATATGAATCAAACGATTTCTTAGTTTGGAATCGGTGTTTGTCACTGATACATACTGAGTAAAAACCCAGAAAAAAACCTGTAATGTCGAGGGGTCAGTTGTTAGATAACGATGATAGTAGACTACAAAAATAATACACAACAGCGACA
>LD688935.1:4595929-4613346 GCA_003118335.3 Papilio memnon
ATATCAGTTGAGAAATTACAGATTTTTTACAATTTTTTCTTATAAGTCCACTTAAATAAGTTAAAAAACAACGATTTAAATTAAATTGAAATTACATTTAAAATAAAGTTTATGAACTAACAATAGCGTTGTGAAAACGCTCATTATTTCCTCACAATGGAAGCCCCAGCCTAGGTCTAATATAAAACGATGAAGTAATATTATTTAGAACGGCTACAGTGGGTCGCGGGCGCCGCCGGCGGTGGCAGCGCGACGCCGCATTTGCATCATAATGCACACTGCAGCGACGGCTATTTAATGAAAATCACTAGAAGCACGTACCCAATGTTATTGTATATCAAACTGCGAGATGAATAATTCACGCGCTTTCGTTTACACAAGTCGCACCCGTGTACTTTGCATGCCTCGATGGCGTCAGAAGTCAAGCTAGGCACCGAAATCCATCCTCTATTAATTGTATTTTATGGAAGATATACACGAAGAATCTTCAACACTCTAAGTTTTTAAGGAATTTTGTTTTGAATTGAATGTTAGCGTAGATTTGTACAAATAAGAATGTTAGTTAATTTACTACCATCGTTACTAATTTGGACTGTAAGTGTAAGAAAAAAGGAACGTTTTAAATTAAGGAATAGTTTCAAGCATTTATTTTTATTGGACTATTTTGTCAAGTGCGACTAAGTGCATAGAAATCGTTTTAATGGATTAGATAAAGATCCCTTTAAAACACGATAAGCATTTAGATTTTAACGATACTTTTCAGACCTACATTTTTTTTACATAGTGTTGTTATTCCTTCGTGAAATTAAGTTATTTATTAAATATTTGTTTTATTACTTTTAAACAATTAATTTAATTGTAACTAGCGATATTAATTTAAACACTCCACTCCAGATCTCGACAGGAATGCGCGCCAATATCCAATAATCTAATGACATTGACAGCTGTCAGTTAGAGATGTGACGTTTATGCCAATAATCTAGTGTTGTGCCAATTCTACAGCGCTGTACTAATTTTGTTCTTAACATTACTAATTACCTATTGATATAAAGCCGTTTAGGGAATTCTAATGGCTAATTTGATCCGTATTTATATTGTTTTCTGTTTATTTTATACTCAGTAAAACCGTTACGAAGTTGTAATTGGTCTTTGGGGATCGTGTTCGCATGTTAATTGCTAAACCTATATTAATTGATGTATTGAAACTATAGTAATCTATAATAATAATAATATATTGATGATAACTTTTAAATTGATTTTTCTATTTTACTAATATAACTTTTAACTTATTTTAAAACCTAGAATGTATACTATGTACTAAGTGACTCCAGTATGGTTGAACAGATCTAGAAATTAAAAACAGACAGATTACACTCTGAAGTAATGCATAGAGTACTAAGCTTTTTTAATTTCACGCGAACAAATTCGTCGGCGACAGGTAGTATCATTTACATATAAATGTAAATAATTGTCATTTCATCTCCAGTCTAGCAAACCTCTTTTGTTTTTTCAATTTTCTCCAATCGTGAGTGACTTTTTTAATTTCCTACAATAGACTCTGCTATATATCGTTGGTATAAAATCCTGCCTAAAAGAGAGGCAAGACAATAACCTGTAGGTGTAATTACGGTTTCCTTGTTTATCTTTATAATTGACTTAATAAGTCCCAACCCTAACATTTATTCGACCGCAAACATGTTTAAAGGAAAATAAATAAATACATTTCTCAAATAATTATTTATTTGTATGAAGTTTTACGAATAAATTAACATAAAAAAATGATTTAATTTATATGCGATAAAAGAAACAAAAGGACCGTTAAAAAAGTATATCGCCGAAGACAACAAAAATAGAGTAGTAAGTATAAGTAGTCCAAGTTTAATCATTTTCTTTTGGAATTCCAGGGTTTTATGTAAATTTAGATTCATTAGTTCGTGAAATTTGATGGTCGTTCGTCGAAACAGTTTGATATATTAGCTGGGGAATGTCTCGCCTTTCATCATGGGTCAGGGCCGTTGGAAACATTTGTCAGAGCTAAGTGCTAGCCGGGCTGACAATGTCCTATCTGTTTGAAAAGCTTACGATCATTTCAACGAAAAAGTTATCGTAAATTATATAAAGCGTAGAGAAATTTCTTTGACAAAATTAATTCTATCTAGGATTTTAACAAATCATAATAAACTAGGATTGCTCGTGACTTTTCCTCGCTTAATTAAAAGGAATCTTAGAAAGTAGCCTATATATTCTTCCAGACTATTTACCATTCAAAGGTGACATATGTACCACATCGAGATCAGTTAAGCCATTCATCCATCTAAACTTTCGCTTTTATAACATTAGCATGAAAATGTTCTACTTCTTAAATTTTTATATATTTCTATATCTAAAACTATACAAACTAGAGAAATAAAATAACATTACCAAACGGATGTAAACATCATATAAATTTTATTACTTAGATGCTTAATATTTTTGAGCTTTCTCTTACCTTGAGCTTATATCCGTCAACACCAATAAAACAGCAACGTGTCAAGAGCGTATTGCTTTTTTATGTATAAAGAATAGAGTGTCGGCCACGGGGCCACTGTAAACACTCGAGCGGCGAGAGCTTCCTTTGTAGCTAACGGACGTAATGCTCGAAAGCATATAAGACTGTCGGCTAAAAATATCAAGTGACGAGATATAGAACATTTATGAAGCTTTTATAAGATTTTTGTATTAGTAAATGCAAGATTGCTTTGCAAATGTGGCAGGTTACGTAGATTTTTTTAAATATCTTTCAATAACCATCCATTCTTTTCTTATAAGAGAAGAGGGTGGGAATAGGAAGCGGACTAACATTAGCCCTCCGGTATGCACACTTATCAGACGAAACGCGCAACTATTGCATGTTATTGGATTTATTTGTTCGTTGCTATGACTGCGTTTTGACATTCAAAATATTTTTATTAAAATATATGTCGTTATCTTTTTTTTTCCAAGATAATAAGAGTTATTACGTTATATTTATTATATAGCTTGAATATACCACGTACAAAAATATTCATTTTACGATATTTCAAATAACTCATATCACTTTTATACGAAACATTCAAAAACGAAATATCGAAGCTTAAACAACTTTCTTATACTTTGAAATATTCATAGCTCGTGGAAATATCGTCGGTAGGAAATCAAGGAGTAGAAAGTTTTCATTTTCACGTCGTAGAGCCGTTCGAAGTCATAAAGTATGATTCCGTTCGCGATTGGAATTTTTACGAGTGGAGGCTTTACTGTTGCGCCGGCTTTGTGTATCGCGTAAATACAATGTATTACAGCTGTAGAAATATATCGAACCTTAACACAATGGGATAAGGTTTAAAATATGGTTAGAGATATGACAATTTATGCGACTGTAGCGAGCTAAATCCCATAACATCAATGTTTAAACACTTTTTTTAAACACAGGTTCGCAACTTTATTGCAACGTGGTTTCAAGCTTACAATGTAGTTTAAAATTAGAGTTGAAGTACATTTGGTATTGCTCTGCTATTTACAATTGAAAATTGCGTTTTTGAGTTATTTCAATACATACAAAAATACAAATCTTTCCTCTTTATAACATTAGTATAAATAAATCATGTACATTAGAATGTATTATGTAACAACTAGTAAAACATTTCTATCGTTGTACAAATAAGCATAAATATACAACTGCTGTTTGCTAGGACAATTTGCTATTATAACTTGTACTCAAAATAAAAATCACCGCAATTAGGTTTAAAAAAACAAGAACAATTTTAACAAAACTAAAAAACTTTGCTATCTTACCCTTAAACTAGTAAAGGTTGAATTTTAAGTAAATTTCAATATTTTTATGTGATTTTGATAAACCAGCATCGTCTCTTTCCTTACTTACTTTATCTTTACTTCAAATAAGGTTACAAAATACTTTAGATATCTTGAAAAACATTAATCTTATTCGGGATCCTCGAGTAATTTCCGCAAGGAGTTTTTGAAGGTAACTTATCAGATAATAAATATTTCAGGACGTCGTTCCCCAAACCTGAATTAACTTAATTTACGAAGCGTATATTAAATTTGAAAGCTACGGCGTATATAAATATTATACTATTCTAAAATATTTTTACATTTTTTTGGATAAGAGCACCGTCTTGGAAAAAAATGCAAACGTAGGTTACGTAGTTTAGTAGACTTGCAAATATTAATGGATCAATTTCGATCAGTTTTAAATGAATAATAGAATATTCAATCATACTCAAATCTATTTGGTTAGCCGTTGACTTAACCGGAAACTAAGTTTGTGGAGGGAAATCGAAAACTAATCTAACATGTGATGCTCGACGGCTAACTTTCATTGACTTTGGTGAGTTCAAATGTTGGTTCCGTGAAGCCAATTTAGTTAGAACTTTACAAGTCTTTTTTGTGCTATATTGGAAATTAAACAGACTAGGAGAACTATTTGTTAAAACCTTTTGTGTCACTTTTCACTTGGATTTATATTCACGACTATATCGCATAAGATATAAGTAGATGTGTAATATATAATTAATATTTATACATCTATATTAAAATTATAAAGAGGAAAGATTTGTATTTTTGTATGTATTGAAATCAATCAAAAACTACTAGGCCGATTTTAAATATTATTTGACCGTTAGAAACGTAATTTATCCTTGAGTAACATAGCCTGTGTTTTTTATTATTTTTCATTCCCACGCGGACGAAATCGCGAGCAACAGCTAGTAAAGTATAAAATACATACATAAAATATACGACAATACAGTCTATTATATGACTCTACGTTTCTTTAATTATGAATTACTAGCTTTCTCCCGCGACTCCGCCTGCGTGGAATTAAAAAAAAAACAAAAGTGAGTAGACTATGTGTTCTTCCAGACTATCCTCTACATCTAAGCCGAATTTCATCCAGATTTGTTCAGCCGTTTAGGCTACAAATTCAAACAAACATCCATCCATCTATCTAAACTTTCGCATTTATAATATTAGTAAGAAGTAAGATTGACGTACAATAAAAATCTGTGTCGTAACTTATGTTACAAAGAAATGTTGTCTCTATTCTTTTAAACCGAAGAAGAGAGATAGCAATATTAAACAAGTGAAGAAATCATGATGTGTTTCGACTGCTATAAAAACATTTATGTGTTAAGGTTTTGATCAAGTTAAGCTTCTTATATTTTCATGAGTCTTTCGTGAGGCGATGAAATTGAATTTCGTTGTACGTCGTGGTCGAGACTCTATATTACAACATACTTCGACGGATATAAGCCACGGTAATGTATTAAAATTGGATTGCTTTGGGCCGCAAAATATATTTACTTTTAAGAGATAGAACCGGAAGTCATTTTGAAATTCAGTAAGTAAATAAGTTGACAAACTCTCATTTCCTTTTAAAAAACATGTTTGTTTTGAATTTGTCGGTGTGAGAACCGGTCGAAAAAGTACTACCTTTATTAGAAATAAATAGTTAATTTGGTATTTACACAAATACGAATAGAGTGCAATATATTATTCTTGACGAAAACGTATCGTAAGTTAATATAATCTGTACACACTGCTACGAAGAAAGTTTGTATTATTTTTATGATAGATCGAGTTAACATACTTTTATTTGAACATCGAATATTTTACAACGTAACCAAAACAAAGTACGTCAGTATCCAAACATCATGCATCAAATTCCGGACGCCCCGGTGCGGAATGGCCGCGAACACATTACTCTTGCGACGGCCTCTTTATTTCATATTGTTTTATGTCATATTTTATACCAAAATGTGACATTATTCACGGGAATATCAATTCCCTTTGAAGAGAGATTTTTCTAACTTTGTTTTCTGACTTTAAGAAATTTTATATTATACTGTTGCTTGCGACTTCGTCTACGTAAATTAAATGGTAATAAAAAATATAGTCTGTGTTACTCACTGATAACGTGACGGTGAAGGAATATTACGACACGACAGACCGCCAGGTTCCATCCTCACCACCTCGATGGCTGGCATTCCTCAACCGTGCGGTTTTCGCGGGACTTTCTGCCCCGCACAGCCGCGTTGTGGAACGGTCTGTCCTCGGCGGTATTTCCAAACCAATACGACTTAGGGTCCCTTAAGAAGCGAGCCTATCATTTCCTCAAAGGCCGGCAACGCATCTGTAGTTCCTCTGGTGTTACGGATGTCCATGGGCGTCGTTGACCAACTCGGTGTTCACGCCGCTTTTTTGCCCCCTTTTATTATTAAAAAAAAATATTGGAAATCGACCCAGTAGTTTTTGATTCATTTCAATACATACAAAAATACTAATAATTCCCTTATATAATATGGTTGATGTCTCATAATTTTTGATTCAGTTTTATAAAGGTGGATTGCGAAATAAATGCCAGAGAGAACCAGAAATAGAATAGTTTTATGTTGTTACCTATCTTAATTGATTTATATATGTACATTTTTGCTACTTTTTCATTAATTTCTCTTTTTGTTGCATCGCCAATTGATATGGAGTTAGTCCTGAGTTTGCATTAGATGGTGTGTTACTCGTAAACTTAAAACTAATAACTCAAAGATATTTAGTAAGTATTTGGAACAGTTTTAACAAACAACGTTGTAACAAAATTGAAGGGTAAAAACGGTCATTAAAGTTTACAAAGTGCAACGGTATCTGTAGCGAAGTTGCGGCCAACTAGCAAGCGAGTACCCACCGCCGCCTTGCACCGATATTGATTACAACGTTTAGTTTCTTATTTGTTCGTTCTACTTTTTAGTTAAACAAAACTGAACAACTAAAAGTTAATTTATGTTTTAAAAATACCAATACGATTCTATATTAGATAGAATGAAATTAATGAACACACATAAATCGGAGATTTAACGAAGAGAATATTGCTTGAATTATTTGGCTGCAACATCATTAACGTTTTAAATAATTTATAGGAACTTACAGTCTTCGATTAATAAGGAATTGCAAATTGGGAAGCATAACAACAAGCTTAAGATACAAATATTTTCATTAATATTCACAAAGTACCGATAGAAATTTAATCTGAATACACGCTATTTTTTACTCTGGGAGTAAGCAACACCGTATGCTTACTAATTCATTTTTAAACAACAAACGACCGAGAGGAGGAGTAAAGCGCTCCCAGTTGCAAAATTGAATTGTCTGGAAAGTTTTACATTACTTTATTTAGACAAATGTTGGAATCTGCAATTCAAAATAGCGCCACCCGCTAAAGCGAACTGCACGACGTTAACGTTAATACGTTAAAAGAGTTTTAAAAAACTACACTAATTCTTCGCAAAACTTCAGTTGCCACAGACTTATGATGACATGGGACGTATTTAGGGGTCTAAACAAAGGGCATTTCATATATTCTTGGACTTTTGACTAAACTATCGATTAAATGTTTTGCGATTTTGCAATTGTCGATTGTTTCGCAGCCAATTCAACGGTTTCGTTGCACAACTAAAAATCGAGTTTGCACCTCCATATAAGCTCATAGGAATCAAAGCGAGACTAAACAATTGTGCGATAGTTTAGTCAAAGGTGTGCACGGTCTCTAAATATTTGTCCTCAATTAAAACATATGTCTTCTACTCTTTTGAGATAACCCTAGAGATTGAAACAGAAGACGGTCTTTGAATCTCGACATCGAACCAAACTTTTAAAGGATTAGATAAAACACGAACTTAATCTTTGACTTTCCAACTACATGTGAACAATTTGTTTTAACGGAATTAGTTTTGCAGTGACCGAGTCACCTATCACACAACTTCCGTCCACAGTCGCGCTAGCTAATCTAATTTTGTCTGCGAGTGAGATCTAATGAAAAATACGAGAGTAACTTGGCTTACATCCCGATCCGTATGTTTGAATTAGAAAATGTACCAACGTTGAAATGTATTACTGAGTCATGTTAAAAGTTGGGTGGTATGTTACAATATTCAAACAATTTATCGCTGTTTTACAAACTAACATAATTTAAATTATGAAAAGTTAATTGAGGTTTGAATAAAAAAAGTGTTTTTTTTTTTTAAATAATTCAGTCACACGTTTTATCCAGATCACTTATGTTAAAGAAACATTAGTAAGGCTGACAGTTTATTTTAATTTTAAAAGTAATATTCTGCAACTTCAAATTTAATAATACCTATGAATATGTCATGTTTCATGAGAAAGGTAATATAAGTGAGAGCACAAATGAAGTCAATATAATGGCCATCGGGAAGCGCGTTTGACGGGCGGATGTGAAATTTTAATTTGGTCTGCTCTCAGCTGCCCGCAATGCGAATGTGATATGGACATTCACTCATATATACAGGCACGAAAATTTCATTTATGTTTTGTTGCTTTGAATACACATAAGACCCATAGATAGGCAGAAAGGAGTTTTATTGCGCTATAATTATTCTATTTTCTTGCATCCTATATTAGTATGTATTTCCATAATTTTGATCAACGCAAACTATTGTGGTTTTACAAAACAGTTAATTTAGTTGTATTAAGAAATGATTATAGCCTGTTTATACTGTTGGGAATCGTCCCTATATACTTTAAAACTAGGGCGTTTTAAACTTCCCTTTTACTAATAAGTAATAAGAAGAAAAATAATCGTGAAAATTATCGAATAATTACATCGATATACATGTAAATTAAAGACCTTTACATATGTATTCAAATATTTAATGAATCGAATTAAAAAGTATAGTGAAGCTTTTCATTTTCGTTGATTTAGTTGTCGATATTGACATAGATTCAAACTACTAAATCGTCCAATACTGCTAATAAGTTTTTCAATTTCATGCCTGTTCGTTTAGAAGTCAGTAATTAAGGCTCTCGTGTTACATCAGACCCACACTTGTGAGGGGAAAAAATTGAATTTCGTTCAACAGCGCGGCTGCAGACAAAAATAATAGATTTTACTCATCAACCGCTGCTCGTCGACGGCGGTTTCAAATGGTTTGGTTTATCTATATTCGTTCGTATATAACATAAACCGAATAACGAAATATGTACACATTTTCTTGGACTATTTTAATACTTATACTAAACAACTTCAAACATTTTATTAAAAAGTAATCCCATTGGAAGGAAATGTATTAAAGTAACACAAATTTTAATGCTATTTTCAGAGGATGAAGTGGATTTTTAATACGCACAGTAACAGGTTTTAAATGTTAACATGGCACGTTAGCTGTTCGGAGCACGCTAACAGGATTTCAAATACACCGGCGCCGTTAAACGGACCGCTCGATTTAGCTTTTATATTGTTTTTATTTATAACGCCTATATCCAGTTGCAGGCCGTTGTTTATGTTCGATGGACCGGAACGTGGAATGACTTTCCACGCTTAAATACAATGGTTATTGATTTCCAAAGAGATTGTAGCTTTTTGGTTTAGGTTGATTAACAAAACGGACTAGGTAGGAACATATTGACAACGTTTTGTGTCGTTTTAAGTTAAAGTAAGTATAATATTCGTAATATTTCTTTCTAAAGTATAAAATGGTATAAAATCGTAACATAAATCTTCTAACTGTCGAATTCAAACTCATTAATTGGTCACTAAGCGGCACCCTTAATATAGATTTAATACGAACGCTAAGGGGATGTTTAAAGTAAACAATAAACGAATCTAGATGAAAATTCGTTTATAAAAGAAACTGATTTTTTTTAATTAAAAAAGTTCTAGCGGATTTTACACGCCTTCTAACGTTCCTTAAAGCAAACCGAGGTTAAAGTGTGGCTCAAAATTTAATTCATGCGGCGAAAATTACACGCGTTGAAAAAAGTTATATAAGAAACTTGGAATACTTTTAGGGGCAGCGAGCCGTGTTTTTGCTTGGGAGACAAGAAAAAGGCGGGCTGTGGTCGGCAACGCGACATGCTTTTGACGAAGAATTTTGTGATATAAATGCACTCTATATAAACTTTAAGAAAAAATGCAGTAATTAACCCTTACAGGACCATAAGATGGCTGAGACTTAATATTGATTTTTTTACATTTGATTTTAGCGCAATAAAGTTTGACAGTTCTGTTTTTCTAATCGTTCAGAAACACATTTGCCGCCTTGGACGTACGTTTTATTTTGACATTTATAAAAATTAATATCGATTCCATTATAATTGAATAATCGATAACGATTTTTGTAGAAGGAAAAGATATTTCCCTTGAGCATGAAAGGGTTAAACAAAACCGACAGACAAATGAACCCATTTAACGGAAATAGTTTACATAGGAGTCGCAGGGGGGAGGGGGAGGACCAGGAGGGAGAAAAACTACGTCAAATAAGTTAATATTAATGGTAGATGCCTCAACCCCTGGTCCTGGCTTAGATCCTCGGCTGGCGTATATGTACAGTCGCGGAAATCCACGGTGTTCCACTTCAGGAAAAATAGTCTTAGTTATTTATTTATTTATTTATTGCAATTAAATTATACAAACATCTATACAAAGTAACAACAATAAGTACCCTTTCGGGCGTGTAATATAATGAGTACACATGCAGCGAAACTGGGAATAACATAATGCACCTAAAACCAAATCATATTTGCAACTAAACACTTTATAACGCAAAAAAATACAAAACGAAACATAAAAAAAATCTTATCAAGCACAATCTAGATTATCACATGATTGGCCAAGGGTTACATCTTAGTTTTAATGCTTAGAGTTCATTATTCAATGCAACGAGACAAACTCCGCCTCTTCCTAGAAATAACTAATTAGATAGCAGTGAGTGCAAACGAACGGATAATAACAAAAAGAAACTAGCCGTGTATCACAAAATTTTTGTACAGATACATTTATAAGTTGTATTGATTTTTGTGCCGCGTCTCGTTTCAAAATGTTCAAATTATTGTAGCTTTAAAGATGAAATACCGCCACTTTTCCCAACTGTACATTTTTTAAAGAATGATTGTAGAAAACTTACCGTATTCGACGAATTAGTCTAAATGTGTCGAAAGTGGAAGACAATTTAATTACTCCAACTTAGTTACGCCCGCCACTACTGCTATATAATTTGTGTGTAAACTTAAGTAAATAAGTTTAAGAGAATTGCCGTCCTACGCTTCTTGCTTTAGAGATTTCACTTTTGTCCGACTTTATGTGTTTACCTTTCGGAAAACTTGGTCCTTGTTAATGTTTCTTCTTTAATGTTGTCTGTACCTTTCTTATCTGTAAGAACCCTTTTAAATGTTTGAGATATCAAAAACTTTTTTTTTAATCTGTAGATTTCGTTTTCTATACTAATATTATAAAGAGGAAAGTTTTGTATTTTCGTATGTATTGAAATACTCAAAAACTACTGGGTCGATTTTAAAAATTCTTTTACCATTAAAAAGCTATGTTATCAGTGAGTAACATAAGCTATGGTGTTTATTATTTTTTAATTTCACGGCGACGAAGTCGCGAGCAACAGCTAGTATTACATTATTTGCTTTGTTCAATACTCATTGCTTATTTTATGACTTTTTTTAAATGTAAATGCAATTTCGTACCTTAGTATTTAGAGACTAAATTGTAATAATAATTAGCCTATTATCAGTAAAGATATGGATAAAATTAACAACTGAATAGAACTAACAAGTCCGACACTTATACAAAGGGCCAGGCTTTCAGAATAACCGCAACGTCATTTAGCACTTCTATAAATGCGGTAAGTTTTAACATAGGAGAAAATGCTTGGCGAGATGCTCTTTATTATATTCTCTAACTCCAATATAGTTCTCGCATTTGTTGAAACTGTCGTTATATAAATTTGGCTCTTAACAACAACTACAATTATTAGTTAAGTTAAAAATATCAAAGAAACTTAAAAACTTCGCACCGCTTTTCGGAGATAGATAAATGCACACCTATTCATATCAATAGATTCTTTATATTGTAAAGAAATATACTTTCTATAGGAATAGGAATCATTGTCATATACAATTTTAAAAATTACAATTACCTTTAACAAAGATAAAGCAATGACGATTCTTGTTGAATAAAGATCGCTTAGAAACCACTCGGGGCATTAGGCGTCAACCGGCGATGTTTGTTGACGTTGAAATGCGCCTGTTTTATCTCTTTGAAGCGTCCGCTCGACGGCTCCTAACGCAGATAGCGCCTTTATCAGCGCGCCGGCGACACCTGTTGTAAACCGAGCCCTTATCAACGGAGCGGCAAGGAAGTCCCATTCAGAACTAATGCTCAATGGAAACGACCATTAAAACTTCAAAAGCTCAAAGATCTGAGAACTGCTAAAAATAATTTGGTTTGAATTCTAATATTGTGGGGCGTTTATTTTAAATCGATAAAGCAAAACAAAACGACTCAAAAACCCACGCAGTTACAAAATGAATAGAAAAATTGTAGAGAAAATCTGACACACTACACATAACAGAATAGAGAAATCTATGTACAAAGTAGTTTTGTTAAAAATATCCAAAACTTACATTTGAAAGAACTATCATTTATCAAAGACAGTTATTGCAAAAACATTTTTTTAGACATAGAAGTTCATACACAAGGGCTGCCGACGGAGGGCAAAGTTTCTTTATTAACGCGTCCACGCCATCTGTTGTCATGGGGCGGAGTCTTATCTAAACGTCCCGGCCTCGCTTTTAAAAGAAAACTCTATTAAAACTCAGATAGCGTTTCGAGAAGTGGGTCTGCGAGCCTGCGGGCCATCTCTTGTCATTCTTTTCGTGACACCAAAAGCATTTAAGTGGGCCTTATTAAAAGAATAAATGAGTTTTTAAATTGCTCTCAGAATTTAAGAAAAATAACTGATATTATTATGTGTAGTACTATCGCGTTTTGGTTATAAATAATTTTCGACTATTATATCAAAGAGATAATAAGCTAACACGAATTTCAAATGTGATAACTGTATCAAAACATAGTTATTACTACTGTTTTGTTCGAAGACAACGTAAAGGATAGCAACAGAGTTAAAACACATTTGATACATTGCAGACGTCACAGTAACATTATTAAAAGACTTATTAGAATCAATACTAGTACTTCTATAAAATATTCTGTGATATTTTATACTGCGGGAAGCTTATTATGGTACAATCCAATAAAGAGGCGAAGCGTTGCGAACCGACAGCACACGACCTCGCGATAAATATCACACGAGGTGACGACACAGAATGCAAAGACAATTTTATAAAAATCTTACTTCGACATACGCCAATAGACTTATTCTATCTCGAAATGCGCGTATTACGTTTCTTCTTAGAAATGGAAACGTATAGACTTTATTAAGCTCTATTTGACATGTTTTAAGACCTTGATAGGAGAACTATACAAACTATTTGTATTACTAAAATTTACATATATCTTTATTCCTTATTTTGTATATATTTTACATGAATTGTATAAAAATATAATAAAATAGTAAAAACTAGAGCACCACCGGCTGCGGAAACCGATGACTCATGCTACCAGTGGAGCAGAGACTGCAGAGACAGGAACTTCCTCACAATGCGTACGGTTTCTAAAATAACTGTCTTTTGAATCGGGCCCTAATTAAACTGTCTATCGAGAGCTTCTTGAGATATTGGTCGAAGATCTTCGCTATTAACCCATGCACCGAAGCGACTATCGGAATGGTAGTCGATTTCATACGCCACTTGGCGGTAACCTCGTCAGCCAGATCTAAATATTTTAATATAATAATTTTTGATTTTCGGCTTTCAGGAGATTCTCATCTCGTTATTAATGCGAAAGTTTAGATGATTGGATATTATAAATGCGAAAGTTAGAGTTTGTAGCGTAAACTGCTGAACGGATCTCGATGAAATTTGGCATAACTGTAGAGGAGAGTCTATAAGAGCACATAAGCTACTTATTTGTTTCGGCGAGAGCTAGTATTTTAGATAATTTTGATTCTTGTTATAAGGTGAAACACTAAAATGTAATTTACAATCATTTCGCAAAAATGTTATGATCCAAAACGTATCATGCACGCTAAAAGTTTATCGTAATATCATTTGATGGATTGTAATTCTCGTAAATATTGATCGTTGCCTATAAAAGGTTAAGTAGCACTTAACCCTAATTTGTTTACCATATTTATGGTTTTGCTCTAATATGAAGTTCACATAAACCATGAGCGAAGTAATAAAATTTAAGACGTCACTTATATAGAAACTAGGGGTCTGTTTCGGCGTCGCGAGGGTGGACATTTATTACTTTAATCTTAAAAAAAAATTATGTTATTTAATGGTAACACTCTAACGGAGAAATAATTTTTAAAATTGGTTTTCTCTCTATAATATTATAACGATTTCAAGTTATTAATGAAAAGCTATTTGTAAAATAGACGTAGTGTTTTAATTCTTAATCCTTTGTAATATGTTTGGTATTACCATAATCCATATACCATAATTCATTTAACACTAAAAATATGATCGCTTTTCAAACGTAATCGGTGGCGTCGTGCCAGCCGATAGCGCGGCGCGAGCTTTGGCACAGACGTTGGTCATAAAAAGCGGCTCATTTGAGAATTTGCAAATTGATTTATTGAGGTTACAAGCTTTAATTCATAATGAAATTTATGCCAAACTAGCTGTTCTCGTGCGGCTTCATCCGCGGGAAATTATAAAACCTTTATTTTATTGTTTAAATTTGTCAAATTATCAATTGCAAATGTCAAAATGACATGACAAACCATGTCAATCTTTTTTCCTTGATGTTGGCAGCAACTTATGGTCTTTTTCCCACATTAGAGTTTTTATCCAAAATATTTACCCCTTAAGTTTAATGGCGTGAAAATATATGCCTAACGCGTAACGTAAGTGTAGGGCTTTTTATTAAAAAAAGAATTATTCAAAAATATGCTGTAATTGATGACATCTTAGGCAATAAAGAAACGTGTGTTTACGCTTTATTATATTAGTATAAGTATATAGATACACAACTACTACATATGTAAGTCCTATATTTTAAAATATATACAAGTAAATTTTTATTAACGTTCACGTTTTTTATGCAAATATATAGTTAATAATACATATATTAAATTATTAAAACTTGAAAGTAAACCAACTAAATAAAATATCATAAATAGATTCAACTTCGTAGAACTTTAGACATTAAGTTATAGTCTACGAGTTTGCACTTTTCAGTCTAAGTAAGCAATTCTTGGATTTCTTTGTTTAATCTGCGAAGTTAAACTCAGATATTCTTCCATGTTTCATATCTATAAATTTCTATAGAAAAAGGTTTTTTTTTATCTTACCCCTTTAAAGTATCCAGGAATGCAACATAACTTACCTGAAAAATAAAACAAATATTAATATAATTTAATTTAAAACAATAAAAGACAAAGATACTTTTAGTAAAATAGAAAAAAAAAATAGTTTTTTAAACTTTATTAGAGGAAAAGCGAAAATAAAAATATGAAACCAAAACCTTTTAGTGTTACAAAACTTTCGAAATCTTTTAATTACTCTTGAACTATCAAGAATGTTTTTTCCTGAGATAGAATATCAACCATAATTTAAGCAGGTAAAAAGAAAAAAAATCACCGATCAAAGCGATCCATCTCCGTTTTATCTTGAAAGCAATAAATTTAAAAACCACCATTCAGAAGAATGATTGTACAAAGGGCAGCTTGGTAAATCATTCGAACCGACTATTCCTTATGCAGCATTCAGTTATTTAAAATGTTTAATCATCGATTTTTTGGTCGCTATATCGCTAATATGAAATCAGAAACGTATAACTTCTGAGTAAACAAATACAAGAAAAAGCTATTTTTCTCTAAAGGACTTGCATCAAAGTCTAAGATAATGTTGGGAGAATCAGGTGCCGTACGAAAATAAGAAACCATATTGATTACTGGTTATTTATTTTAAAGTAAGCCGTATTTACAATGATAGTTGAGTACCACTATTATTTTATACTAGCTGGTGCTCGCAACTTTGTCTACGTAAAATTAAAAAAATAATAAAAAAACATAGCCTATGTTACTCACAGATAAATTACCTTTGTAATGGTGTTTGTCTCTTTCTAATGTGGTCAGTAGTTTTTGAGTTATTTCAATACATACAAAAATACACAACTTCCCTCTTTATAATATGAGTATAGATATATTTTTTCCTGTTGGAGTGGTTACACTAAATTTTTACTTACAAATTTCTTATTAACCGTAAAGTAATAAACTTTATATGGTAATTATTTTAGTGAATAGTCAAGACTCTATTATTGTCAGACAATGAATGTCTTCTCGAGTCGTACGAGGACACAAAGGGCGCTGGCGACCGGGTATTCGCTCTCATTAGGAAGTTACGAATCCACTTTAAATACTCTTAAATAACGCACTGCATCGCGACAAAGAGAATAAAGCGTTCTGTAACTTATAATGGTGCTTCTTTGTTACAGTATAGAGGAAACTTAAGTCTACATAGTGTTTTAATATATTTTTTAAATTACAAAGATTCTTTAAATTCTATTTCATCATAGTTTTCTGATGCCTTACACTATTATATAAAACATTTGACCATATATCTAGCTTTATGACTGATCAATGTTTTTAGAAAACTTTAAGTGCAATTTAGTGTATGACAATCAACTGTCATATCTCAAATCTATTAAAATTATTAAATAACTAGCTTTCGCCCGCGACTCCGTCCGCGTGGAATTAAAAACAAACGTAGTAGCCTATGTGTTCTTCCAGACTATCCTCTACGTCTATGCCAAATATCATCGAGATCCGTTTAGGCTACAAACTCTAACAAACATCCATCCATCTAAACTTTCTCATTTATAATATTAGTAAGATCAATAGACTAGTGATTCTTGTATTAAATCTCTCTTAAGTCATTATTCGTTGCTTAAAGAAGGCAGATACGTCGGGCGCTGAGAGCTACTTGATTAAGGCAAGTTAAGTGCCTTCTCGCAGCCTATTAGTCTCGCCTTTTACAATATTATTAGCCTTTGTAACGGCTGGATAAATTAAAATTTAAGCACCAGTTAATATTGAGACACGCTTAACTTGTATTTCATTAACAAGTGTTAGTTTTTATTTGTGCTAAATTACTAATGAATTAAAAACATATGTAAAAGATTTGAAGTATACAACTAACACTAAATTATTACTTTTTAGATAATTATTAGGACAAAATTTGACTCTAAAATATAACTCATGTCAAAAGCTTCATTCGGTACGCTTTTGTAAGCGAATATGTTTTCATATTGAAATTTTGATCAAATGTAGAGAGGGAGCCACCGTCAAAGCATATTCCGACACGGATGGCTGAGTCTGAATATAACATTCAAAGTTCATTATTTTAACACATCATTGCCCATTCTTTTTATCAATAAAATAAGTTATACTTCGCAATATAATTACTTTCTTTGAAAACAAAATGTTAATACAAGTCTACAATTGGTTTAAACTTAT
>LD688935.1:4629926-4646265 GCA_003118335.3 Papilio memnon
TTTAAAATTAAAATGAATTGGAAGATAAGAAGAAAGACTCTCTTTCTGTGAGTCTCCTATATCGATTAAAGGTAGTCAGTTTATCTGCAAATGCCTATGGGCAACGGTCACTTCGTTATTATGGCGAATTAAGTGTCCGCTTGCTTGCATTCCCACTTTTTACTATAAATTTAATTTCTAAAATTACAGCAAACATCAGAAATCTCTCTATAAAGGTTTAAAAAATGTCGTTGTAATAAACATTTAATTGCAAGCGTTTCAAGTATCGACAGAAAATTAACAAGCAATGAATTTTTCAGTCTCTTCACTTCCGTTGCGCTGTCGTTTTCTGTTTCCGATCTCTCAAAGGGTTATTGGAGGCATAGCGACATTTCGGCTCAAACGACGATTTTATTGAAATTTTTGTAAATGGATTTTTTTTAACGTAAAGTTTATATGGCAGAAAAGAGATATGGTTTATATGATGATGATGATGATGATATTTTGAATAACAATAATACAATCTAGAATATCCTCGTTCACTAAAACCACACATTTCGATAAAACCTTCTTGTTAATTCCTCACAGTCACAGAGTGGTACAAATAAATAGAAAAAAATATATAAGAGCAGCGTACAAACAGTACTAATTTAGTTAATTATGTCGACTTTATTAACTTTTAAATGTCTTCAAATATCTAATAATATAACAAGTATATATACCTGTTGCATACGCGGGCTCGAGGTCATCTTCATCATCAGTGTGATGTCGACTGGAGGCGTGCGAGTGCGCATGGTGCGGCACGCCGACGTGCACCGGCTGTATGGGTTGCTCATAGTGTTTGTGATGGTCGACATATACTCGGTGGTGATGCGGACACGGTGTCGGCGGCAGGTAATCGGCCAGCGTTCCCCCTCTCGTCAGCGTCGACCCCGCGCTCAGTGTGCCCCCGCCCGAACACGACGCTAACGCACTGCGCACTGAACCCAAATCCAGTGACGGTCTCCGCGATAATTCTCCGAAACTTTCACCGAATAGCGCACTAGCGGGCACCGCATGTCTCACTTCGTGCTGATGATGCGAGTGCCCTCCGTTAGATGACGAATGAGGCGAGGCGGAGTGGTCGCGGCTGTCGCGCGACGTTGACGCGGTGTGTATGATACTTTCTTCGTGCGTCTCCAGGACCTCGCGGGCCGTCGGTGGATTGGGATGGGAGTGCACCACCGAGGTCCCCGCGCGACGTGGACTACGACCGCGATCGGGCATCACCGAGGACGCTGACCAGTAACCCCACGCCATTTTCTATCACACTTATTGCTTTTAAATTACACGTTCGAAGTGCCGAAAGAAGGCTGACGTATCAGACGTAGGGCGGCTGCAAATATTGATGGGATTATAAATATGGATAGACAGGAGGCGGATTGATTGCACGAACGCGTGTGGCGTGCGTGGAGGGATTTGAAATTGGTATTATTATGCAACCCTAAATCTCCTTTGACATCGACCAGGTATAATTTATGGTGCAGTGGTACTTTTTTCGAAATTACAACAGCGTAACAACACGGCTATAGTTACAGATAATGATGACAATCGCTATTTCATCGATTGTTAGACAATCGAATGTACGACAAATAAGCTATAACATTAGAAGTACTCGTATAAAAGGAGCAGTATTACCGTATCGCAAAGTTCCATCCGACTACCAACTAATTCCCCAAGTTTACGACGTCGGAGACGCTTTAAAGTACTTAAAGATTTATTACTAGCGACGTATTGCGTAGGAGACTTTTAATATTAAAATCACCTTAATGTTTAAATAAGGGATATAAGAATATCTGGGATATAATGAAATCACCTATTAAAATAGAGATGGTAGTAATAATAATCAATATTGGAATAAGTGCGTAAAATGCTTTAAACAACCGAAATGTATGTTGGAGTGTCTTAATTTTTGATAATATTTAAACAAAAATAACTAATACCTTTCAGGTTAAAGGTGAAAAGTGTTAGTATAACGCGCTAGATATTTTCATATCGTATGATAATACTGAAGAACAGTAACAGGCGTCTGCTACCATTATATTGGGTACATTTGTTTCCGCACTTTTTAACGATTTGAAACAAATGTGGTATACAGCACAAATAATATATGCAAATTAAATATGTTTGTAAATGCTAAGATGTAACATTTTTATGGATTACGTTATAATCTATCGTATATTCTGAATGAATGAAATAAAACTTTAAAATGCGACTAACAGCTTAGTTTATGAGCTTTTAGCGGTAAAACAGCTTTTTTCCTATAAATTGTTACCAACAATTCTTATTATTATTGGAACTCTTATAGTATTTGTTAGGTAATAGCCTTAAGATATCGTGACCAGAGCTCATATCGAGTGCGGCTCGCGTACTTCCTCGTTCGGAAGTCAACGTGCACGCTCCATTAACATAAACCGCATTCTAACGCAAATGTAGGGTGAATTTTAAATCGATGTTTGCAATGACACACTAAACTAATGCATTTCACCTATGACTCATGTTCATTAGATGTTGAAGTGTACAAGTTTAATTATTTTGTACTAAACGTTAAGTTTAGATTTTTTCTTTTTTTGGGTTGTTAGATCAGGGCATCAAAGAGGACGGTAATAAGTAGTTACCGGTTTTATATTTTTTTAAAACGGTTTAAAAAACATGTCGTCTTTGAGCAAGACCTAATAAACCCTGTTTTTTGCGGGTTCGCTTGATTTGTCTAAGACCCTTAAGAATATTATCATCATTCCATATTTTTTTACAATGATGATAACGGGACCTATAGTAAATAAAAAAATATTGAAATATACCATATATATGATATATTGGGGCCTACTAAATATGCCTTAAATCAGTTTGAGACGCTTAATTTCCTCGCCATATTAATGAAGTGTCCATCAAACAGTGGGGATACCTCGTATACAAATTTCCCAAATTTCCACTGCTTTCATCCCCAAACGTGATTAATTAGGAAGAGGTCATTAGAGACTATTAAAAAACTTGAGATAACGGTAAAAAAAATAATTAGCTACAATATTTTACAGGATAGAACTTATACTTTAAAAAATATAGTTATTTTTAGACTTGAAAAATATTCAAATGGACAACTACAGTAAAAAGGACTGCGTAAATACAGATTATAAAATGACCGTGGCAAAAAGCAAGATCAAACAGTGGGCATCTTAGATATCGTGAGCGTCGCTAGTGTCAAAGTGTAAAGAAACACGAAAAGTGTTTTGGTACGTTCCAAAATGAAACTAGTGCATAGTTGAACCAAAAGAAATGGAACAACAGTGTACACGGTAACCTACAAACATAAACACGCTAACGCGAACTTTTTCTCGGCGCGCCGTTTTAAGGTCAAACAGCACTCATGCTATAGGGTTACAAGACCGCGCCCGCGGTCGCGGATTACCCCATTAGTCGGGAGCCACTCCTGTCCCGACGATTTGGCCACTATTTACTTCGCACGCAGCTTTTCGCACCCCTACGAGAAGCACAATCGATACGTGCGTTACTTGGAATTGTCAAAGGAGATGAAGTTTGCAATGAGACTTACGCAATGGTAGTTAGCGCGGGAGAGTTGGTAGTCAGTGGTGACGGGAGAGAAGCGTAGCCGCGTGTCTGTCGCGGCTGAGGGCCGCCGGGAGGCCGCGGGAGAGTGTGCGGCAGTCGGCGGCCGGAGTCGCACTGCCAGCGGCCGGGGCGCGAGCCACGCATGCGCGCTCCCCGCCCCGCCGCCTCCCACCGATTGATGTAATATTTATCTTAGATTAACAACCGAATAAAAGACGGCGCGCGGCCACCCACTATTTCATCCCCTAACAAAATTAGTAGATGTTATATATTATTTCATTACGATACAAATTAAAAAATATGCGTTAAATAAAGTTGGTTTAATTCGTGCAAATGTTTCGGGCGCGGTTGGCGGTGTTCTGGCACGGTCGGCAGTGACGTCAGGGCGGACGCACGCGCGCCGACAGGTGGGCGCATTGCGCTGAGCCTATCATATGATTATGACATTTGCTATTCGTCTGCGACCGCGACGTTTAAATTACTTGCGGTGCTTTCGTAGCAATTAAATAAACGGCATGGATTTTATGAGATCAATATTTTGCTCGTATATTTAGAAACGAGTAGAATTTTTAACAACGAAACGATGTTCATGTTTCTGGAAAAGTTCAGAATAGTTATAAATTAAAAAAGATCAATTGAAACAAACTTAACGCGAAAATGTTACTGGATATGCATGAAAATACATCTAAAGAATAAATCCTATTTATTGAACATCGCCGCGCCGCGAATATTGCTTCGTTAAAACTTCAAAAACAAACAACAACAAAAATTAATACCATCCACGGCCGGGCCAGATCAAAGTTTAAAATTAACGCGCCGACGCGCGCCTCCCGCCCCACGCACATAGGATGTTCGTGCCGCCTCTACAATTTGATGTTACATTTAAACCTGTACAACAGTAAAAAAACTAGCGAATCTCCTCGGCAACTCCCAAACGTCACTCAAAAAACATACAAAATATGTGTACCATATGTGTACTTCTTTTCATCATAACTTTAAATAAGCTACTTTCATTAAAAATGTGTTTTTAATTTTTTTAAAAAAGGTCATTATTAAATTTGATTAAATTATTAAAGATCTAACATACGAGTATAACAACTAGGCTCGCTTTCAAATAAATGTCGAATTACATCTATTCCTAGCGGTTTCGGGAAGATGACCGATCAACTGTAGACGTGCTACGACTGCTACGCTGCCGGCTACGTGCTACGATTTGTGCGGCTGCACGGTAACGGTACTTATCGCGTTTACCTTTTTCTTTGTACTTTTACACGTTAATACAATACGTGTTTTAAAATATAAATAAGTGAATTTATCGGTTGTAGTTTCTGTTTCAAAATGAATATTACCTTTTACATTTAAAAATTACAGGGCTAAAGTAAAAAGACTTGTTTTAGTACCAAAATGGCTTACAAAAATGTGTACATGTCCTTTTGAAAGTGACAACACAGCAAAAAAATAGACTTCAATAGAAGGAACAAATAAGCAACGCGTAGCACAAAGACTGAATTGTCTTTGTGTCCTACATTTTTCAGTTTCTAAAAAGACTTTCTAAAATAATATTCCTTTAAGGGAAATAAAGTAAGAGAAAATGAAAAATGTGAAATTGGGAAAATCCTGAAAAGATATTTTCGTTCGCACTAACACTTATAAAAATATCAGTTTTATTGACTGATCAGACCATATTTGTTGACTATGATTACTTTATTATGCAGATTATGTTAATACAGGTAAACAAGCATATATTAGGCCCATCATGCTTAAAGGATCACAATGTCTCGTATTCAACACGCACCAACTCTCATTTATTCTTTTTTTTATACAATAAGGCGGCAAACGAGCAAGCGGCCACCTAAATCCGCCAAAATGGCGAAGCGACCGCTGCCCATAGACATCCGCAATTGCAGATGCGTTGCCTACCCTAAATCGACGGAGGAGGAGACGCACACAAAGAGGATATTTTCTCTTCCTATGCGTCTCCTCCATCATCAAATCCACTTTCCCATCCAATCCTTTCCTTATAAGAAAAGGGTGGAACGGGAAAGGGACTAAAATTGGGCCTCCGGCACCACACTCATCAGACGAAACGCGGCATTGCTTCCACTTCACGCCTGATTTCTGTGTGGTCGTGGTATTACACCGGGTGAGCCGACCCATTCGTGCTAAGATATTAAAGCGGGCTCTACCACTGTTATTCCGAAAACGTAACATCGAATGTGTTACAAAATAGATGTCGTTCTTATCCAGTAACAACATCGAATGCATCTAAATTAGATAATTTAGGAACTAATCGTCAAGCTGTAACAGTTAAATTCTAACATTTTATTCTCAGAACCTTTTACAAATGACCTAAATAGGTTTGGTATAACGCAAAACCCGTCCTTTTACCGCAATTAATCAATCGTCCTACGTTTCCTCGAACATTTCCAGTTTATAGCCGAACCTTACGCAATGTATTTGAGAAATGGCTTAGCAAAATCCTTTTATCGTTCTGATTTAATCAGAAAATATTGGAAATTATAGTACTCGTACTTTAACCCTTAAATGCATCTTGTTGCCAAATGTATACATACCACGTTTTACGTTATTTTATTGAAGTCATGTGGTATGTGTTTCCGAACGCACTTTACGACCATAGATAATAAATATATTGAGTGTTTTCACATATTTTTTCATAATAAATACCTATTTTTTATACCAGATTTTTTTCATTATTTTTTATATGTACCTAAATACTTTCCAGGGCGAAATAATAAAAAAATTAAGTTATATAAAAGGGAGATTAAAGTAACAATTCCCACTTTCACTAATCTTAAATAACATATTTACAAGCGATATTTAAAACTTTGTGTATCTCTTAAAAGGTCATAACGTCAGTTTATTTTTACAGGAACACTTTACATTTAAGCAGATATTTGAATTTCGAATATGTAACGTATTAAAAACCAATCCGATTTAAACAAATTAAACGACGAAGGATCGCAAGTGCCCCGAAAACGCTTCAATCAAAATGTTTGCGGTGTAAAGTGGCGCCGCAGTCTAGTCACGGCATCCGATTACATTGTAGAGAGATAGCGATTTATTTTCTAATTTAAAACACAATAGGTAAGAAAGGTTTATATTATATTATAATAAAACTTAACTTAACCATAACCAATGGAAAATCAGACACATATTGTCTATCTAAAGATATTCTTGCATTTCAAAAAGTTTGCTTTTTGGATATGTACATTTCTTAGTATTGAGAAACTATAATGTTTGTGGTAAAACGTTGCTTTCTTATTGATAATTCAATTTAAAAAAAAACTGCTATTAACCGACAGTGAGCTAAAATTCCTTGAATGACTTTCTTGAATCGTCTTTATTTATATCCAAAAAATATTATCTTATAAAATCGCTATCGCATATCAACGTGCTCAGAGCATTACTAGTCTGTTCAGGCAGACCACTTTCGCGCTCCAATTGCCGCGCCATTGTTATGTGGAATTGTATGTGCCTATTCCTAACCGTGCGCTCCTTCCATACAAATGTTGTACGCACACAGATTGTCCATGAATCTTGATCATACCAAACGCTAGTCTCCATCTGATCACGTACGTTTATTTATGTACAACATTGACACTAAAACTAAACAGACCGTGTCTACGACAACATGACATAATATTAATCACACTAAATATTATAAATGCGAAGGTTTAGATGGATGGATGTTTGTTAGAGATTGTAGCTTAAACGGTTTAACGGATTTCGATGAAATTTAGTATAGATGTAGAGGATAGTTTGGAAGAACACATAGGCTATTCACTTTTGTTTTTTTTAATACCAAGCGGACGGAGTCGCAGGCGAAAACTATTATAGTTGTATTATATATACCATCAAGGTACAAGTCAGGGTCGAGTGTTGCTCCACTCCATCGAATGTGAAGACCTCTTCACAAGCAGTGGAGCAACGGAGCGGCCAAATATAACGAGGTGTCAAGACCACGCATGAATTCAGACCTCTAGACGTTCTTGAAGGAGACCTAGCTATATGTAACTACCTATACCCTAGGGCTGCCAAAACATGTTTATGATGTAGAACACATCTCTCTTATCAAACATGGTAAAGTTAATTTAAATAAACAATACTGTAACTGACTAACACTAGTCTAAAGCAAGGATCATTTAGTTAAAATACAAACATTACCCATTTTAAAATTGAAATAAAAAATTCAATTTAATTAAGAAAGTTGAAAATAATTTTTAAAACTGCAAGCAGGCTTTAAAAAATTTCATATGAAGAAATGTTTTTTAATTTCGCAAGCGGACGGAACGCATTTGGCCGGCCGAAAAAATGAATATGAGAATATCAGCTGACGGCCCTGTCAGCTTCAGCGCTTAATGAAAAAGTATTGTGAGTGCAGCCGGGTAACGTAATTACGGGCACGAGTAACACCTGCCTATGAAGAAGGTAATATTTGCTATGTATTTTATCCAAAAATATTGAGATTTTTAACGTCGGAATTCTGGTAACTTGTGAGAATCAAATTCGATAGTCAGCATCATGTGATTAAAATGCGTTGGTTTGTAATCTATACTAATATTATAAAGCGTAAACACACACTTCTTTGTTGCCTAAGATGTCAACAATTACAGCATATTTTTGAATAATTCTTTTTTAAATAAAAAGCCCTACACTTACGTCACGCTTTAGGCTATTTTCACGACATTAAACTTAGGGGTAAATATTTTAGATAAAAACCCTAATGTGGGAAAAAGACCATAAGATGCTGCCAACATCAAGGAAGCAAGATTGCCATAGTTTGTCATCGTGTCATGTCATTTCGACATTTGCAATTGTGAATTTGACAAATGTAAACAATAAAATAAAGTTTTTATAATTTCATGCGGATGAAGCCGCAAGGGAACAACTAGTAGTACATAAATAAATACATATCTTCGTATATCTTCAACCTATGCATTTTGTTTTTTTTTAATGAAAAATAAAACGCATTAATTCCACTGTGACACTTAAAAACGTAATAATTTAAAGTGATCGTTAAAAACTTTACTCAAAGACATAAAACTAAAACTTTCCGCAAATAAAAAGCAAAACATATCCAACAGTTAAAGTTTGCACAAGTTAAACAAAGTAGGAAACTTTTAAGTTGCGATGTTTGTGAAGCGGTCGCGTGCGGCCAAAGTTGTGAATAGTTGCGGCAACCGTGTGAGATGGTCAGTTGCACTTCATTTAACTTGTCACGTCAATAAATACCGCTTGTACACTTACAGTGGTGACAGGAAATTGGAGGCAGATTTATGAAAAACATTTGCAGGATTTGATTGTATTACTAAAAGACTAACTCTATTTGAAATAATTTTTTAAACTGCTGGCTGCTTAGATTCCATTAAATAGGTTGCACTGCACTACTATTTTTGACCGACTTCCCAAAAGAAGGAGGTACTCAAGTCGTCTGTATATTTTTTTTATGTGTGTTACGGCGTAACTCCGTCGCTAATGGACCGATTTTGAAAATTATTTTTTTATCCGAAAGATAGTGTTTGCAGGTGGGTCCCGTTTTTTTTTTAAATTTTTTTATTGGATATATTTATCTTACCTACCTGGAGTTAATCAATGGAAGCACATAATGAATTATAATATGTTATTTTTCTTAAACCTTTTTTCTAATGTAATGTAAAAAAGTTACAAGCCAGCAACTTACCTGTAAACAAAAAAATATACACATAAATTTCCAGTGTATACAGATCTATAATATGTACAAGAGTTAATAATTAAGGTATTACTCATGTGTTGCAGTAATTCATTATTTCATAAAAAAATATCAAAAAATAATATATCAACAAAAAAATAACAAAGAATATGAAAGTAGTAACGTAACATCTGACGGCATGTAACTTAATTCCTCACTCCGTAAGTTAGGGATTCGTCAATCAAATGCACCTGTCGTGCTCCCACCGACCCACTCTACTGCCGACCTCAACACCCGACCCGTTATGAACATGTCGAAGAAAATCTCGCTTGTGAATCAAAAACCAACACTTCACATAACTTTACTGTTTACTTTGAGACATATACGAATTACCCTTACCTATCTGATACAGTAGTTTATGTCATAAAATTAGATGCATTTCATAAGACAATATTAGCATTTATTGCAGACTAATGAAAATATATAAAGACATAAATAACGGATATAAAATTATACTTTTCAAGCTTTGTAAACATATAAATGGATGAAACAAGATAATTTTGTTTCTTACAAACAATTCAATAGATGTCGAAAATAAATCCTTAAAATTGTGCACGAAATGCATTAAATCAGTCTGGGCAGTTAGCTGGTAGTGAAGAAAACTGCAGAGAATAATGTAAGGTAAATGTTTCTTGAAAAGATACCGAGGTCGATGTCGAGAGGATAATAAATTGTGCTTGAAATATTCTATTGAAAAATAACACGCTGCCTTCATAGAGACAATGGAAACATCGCTTCAAGTACACGTGCGAGTTTAAAAGAAAGGTTTTTATAGATTAAAATAAAATGGTGATAATTTGATGTATTATTATAATATGAAACTTCTTTGTACTCTTGTCCGCGTGTAATTATCCAAAATTTCGTTACTGGAATATTACTAATTATTCCAGTAACTTATACCGATCTTATCAAAGCACTAGCTTTCGCCCGCGATTCCGTCCGCGTGGAATTAAAAAAAATTAAAGTAAGTAGCCTATGTGTTATTGCAGGCAATGCTCTACAACTATGCCAAATTTCATCGAGATCCGAGAACATCCATCCATCTAAACTTTCGCCTTTATAATATTACTAGCTGTTGCTCCCGACTTCTCCCACGTGAAATGAAAAAAAAATATATATCGGTACAAGGCCATACAGTAACCTACAACGAAATGTATCAACAAAAGATATTCCAAACAAAGCACCGGTAGCAGTTAAACCCTCGACATAAACAGTCAAGAACTCGTTAAGAAGCCCCGAGTGGTGACACCTGTACTGCAGTAATTTGCCTCATTAGGACTGAAACGTTGATATCTCGGCAACGGGGGAGAGTCAGAGATAATTGCACACAAAACTGTTGCTATATTACGGATGAAAAATTATGTGTGTTTACTATGAGTGTGCGTTATTTCATACCTTTGTAAATAATTTAGAGCGATGTTACTGTGAATTGTGATTTTATTAAATACCTACAACAATTGGGTTGATGGTGAAGCTTAGTACATTTCTATTCAAAATCTGTAATATGGCATTTCATTTTTGCAGGGAAAAAATTACATTAACCAAGCTAACTAAATTAACGTTAATTACGACTCTCGTATACTGAGAATAAAACATTTTAACGTTTGACGTTATTGACAGACTAAATACAGTATAACAAATTTATTAACATTTATTCGTTTCGTTGTAAAATAGCTGTTTCGCGGTCGCAACGAGAGCCCCGTTCCCCGCGGACCGTGATAATGAAGAAGTTTTAATGAGCGCAGTCGACCCGGCTTCGCCTCCCTCTTAATTGCAATTGAAACTCCGCCTCAAAATTTTACCCGTAAACTTGCTTTTTAATGCTGCTTTATTATTATTTTTTGCTCCTTTTTCATGAAAAATATTCTCTTTCCGATGCAAGTTGTAGATTAATAGGAGTTTTTACACAAAACTACGTTCATTTTAATAATATCGTATTTAAGGACCAAACAGATCTAGAACAATATTTCTAAAACTTGCAATTAAATTAAAATAAATTTATTAGAAATCGGGCAAAGTACTTAGATTAGTCTAGAGCAGTGATTCTCAGAGTGGTTCAGGTTGACCCCTGTGTCCACAGGAGTCCTGGTAGGAGTTCACTATCGCTAGAAACAAAATTGGCTGCGCACGAAAAAGTTTGTGAACCTCTGTTCTATAGTCTAGACATGCCCATATTAAAACTAAAGTACCTATACTAACTTAGTTATTTTGGAGCAATATTAATAGTGCAAGCCAGCTCCAGACTATAGACATCTGAAGAATCTGCGAGTAATCTACAGAATATGAAACGATACCGGGAGATGCGCGTTGCGATGCTACTCGTGAACTACTCATTTTTCTAAGCGACGAGGATATCACTTCTCGCTAGATATTACAAGCAATTCATATTCGAGCGAAGGAAATTTTGAAATTTGTGAACGATTTTTAATATCGAAGTTTGATATTTTTACAGTAAAACAAAATCCACACTTTACGCGGATGGAAGCAGTTACTAAATAAGCTAAAACAGATACAAAAGCTACTTTTCAATATTAAAATAGATCAATTAGTCCGACGTATTACAGAACGAAACCATGTTGTACTAACCCCACCTACAGTAGCCTAAGTCAATTGAGAAGACGATGAAGGCTAAATTTTTAAAACTTTGATTAAAATAAAAGACTGAATAACCAATATAAATGAGTTTAAATCATTGACTATTTGACTAGCACTGTAGACTATTACTTCAATTAAAGCTGTGAATGTGAGGACTAGAGAATTAAACGTTTTAGCGTCAATCTGCGCGGCGAGCTTTGTAACGCAAATCGCATCAATAGAAGGAAATCGACGCTGTACTGTGAAGCGAATCGAAATCGATTAACCTTTGAGATCGGACATAAATTAAATGAATAGCAACAAGAAATAGCTTATAATTTAAATTCAAGGAATCTTATTAAGAAGACAGTAAGTAATAAATTTAAAAGGAGTACAGACTGAGATGCAGCCTTATTAAAAATATCTTTAGCAAAAATAACCACATCAGAATGAGTTTTTGTAACAAAAGAAACAATAAAAGCAATTAGGAAAATACAATACTGTTTAAAATTATTTTCGTAATTTAAAAGAAGATAGCAATATGTGAAAACCACGCTTAAATGTTCAATTAACACAAAGCATGCAATATCCAAAAGGTACCACAATAAGCTGTTATTCATAAAAATATCTTTTGGTTTATTAAAATGTTCAGGCACATGAACTGCAATTATCATTACCATTGTGCTCTTTTGTCCATGCAGTTACGAAACACAAAATGTTGTAATTTCGAGACCAAATACTCGTATTACAACCTTTATTCGTTTCAATGACAAAGTACAGTCAAAGAAATTAATTTGCATTCCGCTTAGGTTTTCGAATGTTTTCCCGAATCGCATTAAAAGCGTCAAATGATTTTTTTTCTAAAAGGGGTAGAAAGTAAACTTTCAACTGTATATAGATTCCCATAGCGTTGTAAACAGGGGACAAAGTAAACGAACAAAGTTAAATTAATTAATCCGCAATCACAGTATTAAGGAAGGCTCTGTCGGTTGCTCATTTCAAAGCCGGCTATAATAATAATGAAAATCATCTCTTTTTAATTAAAAAAGTACTCAAATGTAGCTTACAATGTCAACACGATTAAAAACATTTCAGATTCATGGTATAAGCTTCAAAACGTGATTAACTGAGAAATAAAATATTATAATCAAATGAATATGCAATCACGCCAGTAACCTAGACATGTAGGCAGTGATTACTTAATTTCCAGCACACGCATAAGGCCTTTATCCGAAAGAGATATACAAAAAAAATCAAATTACCACATAAAGCAATAAAAAGGTACGAAACACACTGTTCTATGTTGTCAAAAAGAATGGTATTTCAGCGTGTTTTATACAAGGAACTCTTGACAACGAAAACGTACAGTTGAAGCACTGTACTGTAATCCGGTGCATGTCATTTGGCGGTTGAATTGCAAATATCAGGTTGCTCAGCATTCGACACGCGCTACGAGCGCACGTGTGCTTTCGTTAGTAGTCAAGCGCAGTGCTCGCCTGAAGAGCGCTGCTTTTACGCCTATGTACGAAAACTGTTTGTTGTTCAGGTATTTTAGGCTTTTACTTATTGAGCTTACCACCGTTTCAATGCAATATATAAGAATATTTTTAGTCAATACTTTTTATCCGATTGCGAAGATTGATGTAACCATAAAATTCAACTTTTCAGGAAACTAACAATGATGAAAATGTGATTTTATACCAGTGTTTTAATATTTAAAGTTAATTAATTAATATTATTTTGACACACGAAAAGCACTTTATGACCATGAGGCAAACTTTTTTTGTTATAAATTTTATACATAACGTATAATATAAATATTATAATATAAAAATGACGTCAATGGTATATAAATGTATCTCGTTGGATATTGCACGGATTCGGCAATCTAACTCCCCGGCATTGGATGATTGATGTCTTCTTATAACCGATGAGGTTATGCTCGCAACACTGATATTTTGGTCCATACTTTAAGTTTATTTAACTGTTATGTATTTTAAGTAAAAATATACTTTAAATTTACTTTAACTTAGACTTACACATTAGTTAGCCTTAGCTTCGATTGTATGATTATGTAAGTGACCTTTATATTACGAGTAGAACGGATTTTTATAACTGTAGAAGTCTACTGAACTCTAAAGCAAGTGCTGAAATAATCAATGCTCGAATCTATAAAGTATTACACATAAGATAGAAATAAAAGTGACACTGAAAATACATTTCATTCCAGAGATTGTCATTATAACCTTAGCTTACTTAGTAGATTCAATATACGCAAAAAAGTCAATTAAAACTTGCCTATATAACAAGTTGGCGTCATAGTTTGAACAGCGAAGTGGAAACATTGGCAACTTTCTTTCGTCCCGCTGCGGCCTCAAAACAAAAATAAAACTCCAGCAAACTAGATATGGAAGTTTGATCAAAGCGGGGAAATGGAAGCTGTACATTTGTTGCAATTTTTTTGCAATCGCAATTTGACCTACGCTAGAGCCCGGCCTGCACTAACGAGAGTCTGGTGTAAAATTAACTAAATGTAAATTAGTATGAATTTAAAAATATGACGGGAAAAGTCAAATTTTAACTACAAATATTATTTATTTAAATAAACCATTCAGCGCATGTGGTGGTGGTATTAAAACCTTCATTTTTATAACGACAGAATATTATTCAATGGATTGCATATAAGATAACAAGACACTTCAGAAATGTTGATTAATACAAAGACATGCTGACCCTACTTAAAACTAGAAAATTAATGATTAGATTTCAGCTTTTTGACATACTACTTGCGACTTTTATCCTCAAGAAATTCCTGCCATTACACGAATGAGGGAAAAAGTTGTTTGAGAACCGTGTAATAAGTTAATCTATTTACTGTACACATACGTGTGTTAGAGCTATTCAACGGCAAATGGTGCAAAGCCGAAATGTACTTAATCTGGTTGTTAAGTCAAACTGCGGTTGGAGTGCGCCGGCGGGCCAAGTTATAGCTTTATTTATGGCAGCTCTGCGACACTAGTACGCCACAGTCCACTGCTGATTAATGCTTGAAGTACACTCTACAATGTGAACGCAGACTAAACATATCTTCAGTACAACAATTGATAGGCGAACACAGAATAACAATACCTTCAGTACAACAAATACTTGAAGGTAAAATATGCAGAGTTTCGTATGACTGACCACTCCCTGTTACCTTTTTCGATAACAAAAAAAGAGAACATCTTTGTTGTTAAGGTAATCCTGAAAGACAAGTCACGAGTAACGCATCTATTTTGTACTAACATCTTATCTTCGTAATATCGCACAAATATTATAAATGCGATAGTTTTGGTGGATGGATGGATGTTTATGAGTTTGCAACACATGGGCTACTCTCTTTTTTAATTCCACGCGGGCGGAATCGGGGGTTAATAGTAGTATTCCATATAAATACAATAATTTCATCAAGTTTTAAACACAACAACCAATATTGGGAATCGAATACCATATGTAAAAGGATTATTGGAAAAATCTCTGAATACATTTGAACGGCTGAAAGTAATGTCACACGATCATTTAAGTAAAATAATCAAAGCAATGTGCAATTTGGTGCAGTATTCCGTTAGAGGGCATGCCGAGAGCTGTATCACCAATTTGGGACAAGCACATCTATTGTGGTTTGGTATTTGATGTACGAGTACATTTTACGTATATGTGCATTAAATAAACACGTGCATCATATTTAAAAAAAAATTAATGAAATATTCAGTAGCAAACAATACCTTCAGTGTTTAATAAAAGTTTTTTTTAAATGTTTTCTCTTCTCATTCCCTAAACACATAAATCTTATAGGCACTTGAAAAAAATCACCTCACATACGAATAACAATAATCATTCTTCTCGGCAAAGCGAGGTAACACCTGCAAAGGTAAACAGGTTTGGAACACCTACTGCCGTTTATAGGCTTTATTTATCTATACTTCTATACTAATATAATAAAGCGTAAACATACACTTCTTTGTTGCCAAAGATGTTAACAATCACAGCATGTTTTCAAATAATTCTTTTTTTAATAACAAGCCCAACACTTACGTCACGCTTTAGGCTACATATTTTCACGCCATTAAACTTAGGGGGTAATTATTTTGGATAAAAACCCTAATGTGGAAAAGAGACCATCAGTTGCTGCCAACATAAAGGAAGCAAGGTTATTATGGTAACGGTAATTTTGACATTTGCTATTGAGAATTTGAAAAATGTAAACAATAAAATAAAGTTTTTGTAATTTCACGCGGAGGAAGCCGTACGGAAACAGCTAGTCGCCATAGTATTATTATATAGGAATCAGAATTCTTTGATAAAACACAAGCATGTACGAGTATACTTTAAAAGCCATGTGTTTGTTGATATTGTCTATTAAAGAAAATTAATTACAGTTAATCCTACAAC
>LD688935.1:4669983-4687221 GCA_003118335.3 Papilio memnon
AGATATGCAATGTTAGCATCTATCTAAATACGGAACTGAACGTTTACAATAGTCTTTGTTAGTAACAAACTATAACATCAGAAACTCGAGTTCACTGACCTATGAATAATCGATTAGACGTTTAAAAAACCTTTGTCAATGTAGAATCAATTGCAAACGTTTTTCATGTATTCACGGTCCACTTGCTCCAATGCAATTTACAAATATATCTATTACATTAAGAATTAACACTAGATGCATCTCTACTGTTTTAATACATGCAAAACAAAAGTCTTCTTAAAGTACCAAAACATCAAATTTGTACTAATGCTTGAAATGTTTCGTCAAATTTCGTGTGTTGTGTTTGTGTCTTCTCATCCTGAGTTTGCAATATAAAAAACTTATTGTAGACGACAATGTGTTTTTTTATTTTATTTCAAAAATAAAAATGTCTTTGTCAAAGTTTCGACAATGGAAACTTGATACAAACTTACTATTATACGGTTCGCCGAAAGAAATGTTTAACTGCGTTATTTTAACATTAAATAGAAATCGTTTGATGAAAATGTCGGTAGTTTCCCAGTTGCGCTAGTGTTATCGCTTTAATCGAGCTCGGGAAAAATAGGCTTTTGTCCAAATTGAATAGGGGTCAATCTCGTTTCACAACGCTGGGTGTAACATACACACACGACTGGTAATACAACCGGGTCTGTACAAGAAATGTATCATAAATCAGTTGTACTCACACTCGTTAAGTTGCCGAATCGTACACGTGTTTTATAACATTTTGTAAGTGCACTTTAAAAAAAATGCAAATAAATAACTTGTGAGGAATTCCTATTTCAACTGGACTTAGCGAACAATTTACAATTCATTAGCGACTGCGGTTTGTTTGTATAAAGACGATAAATCAGGACAATCTCGACGGCCGCAAAATGCAAACAAACGAAACAGTTTCCACCACGATGTTGATTAATAACAAACGCCGAGTGATGATTCCATGACCAAACTACGATATACACCAATTTTATTGACCTTGCTCGGGGCCATTTACTAATTTTTTGCTCCGTTTGCTTGAGAAGGTCAAAACTTTAATACACAATTAACCTAACCGACTTCGTTTAATTCGAGTAACAGACTGCGTTTATACAGAACTGATAAAGTGAATACAAACCGTCTTTGTTGTTAGAAATGTCTTAAATACAATCCATCCATTTCACATGGCATATTGATTACAATCACTAAGGAATTCGATACCGCCTTCGTTTAGAAATATCGACAATTGTTATCCGAAACATACCATTGGAAACTTCACGCTCACAATTAACTGCAACAAAACAAGTAAACAATGCCTCCGTCCTCTTATCGGGGAGCATTTAATATAACTCGCGATGTAAAGTCAACGAGAGGAATTTCGAAATATTGGATGTGGGTCAACTCGCGACACCATCGGTCAACAAAGAGTAAGCAAGAAAAAACTGAGGGGAATGCTCGAACCGATCGAGTAAAAAGGCGCCGTGGTCAGAAACAAACACAAAACCTCTTTGGAACCGGTGAGCGTTGTTCCATTCGATGGCACAGTCGAGGTCAACGCTTCCATTCTTGCGGCACGTTTCACATAATCACAATCAAAACACGGCAAAATACATGATCACACGCGGTACGTTCGCTGTTGCGGCGCGGACGTTTCGAAATGCGCCCGCCGGCAGCGATCGGGCGTTCGCGCGCAAACGGCGTGTCTGCGACAAACACGCGTGCGCGCACAGATTTTCACAAAGCCACTGTTTCCCATGCGCGCTGCGCCCGCGTCGCGGCCCGCACACCACCGAGTACGCCAATTAGCCGTCACGGCCTGCGCTGCGGACAGGGTTGGCAGGCCTTGGTGAAGTGATTGTGGTCATCAACTACATATATATCACCTTTAAACCTTTACTTATTTTTCTTTACACTTATTAATATCCTATTTGTTTAATGCACTTATATCAACAAGTATGGCAAATATTTTATAAGATATTTTAATCCCAGGTGCACAATAAATTCAACCCGGGAATGAACCCAGCACCTGTGACACGTAAGAGATATTGTCTTTTCAACTACAGTACGAATTTGAATAAGAATTTTTAATAGGTCAACCCTAACAAAAGCTCTAAACGACAATAATCACACTTGCGAACAATGAACTGCGAAACATGAATTTACATAACTCAGTCTTCATAATTCGACCGACGTTTTCTGATGCATCATTAACAGATATTGTTTATTTTATTGCAATCTCATTTATATCTTGTTTGCATAAGACATTTCGTCACAAACTGCAGAGGAAAGTAACTCATTATCAATTTGAAGTGGATTTGGTGAACATAACCTATGATTTTTTCTTATAAATATTTAAAATCATTATAAGAAAAATACCATTCTAAATGAGACAATTATCGTTTCAACTGAACTGAATTCACAATAACATTGACCTTTTATTTCGTAACTAACCAGCCCGTCTATAAAGCAATGATGTTCACAATCGACCGGTAACACGTATTGCGGTATTTTCTAGTTCCTATGACCAAAGTTTTAAGATAAATTTAGTACCAAAACACAATGATGAGATCTTCAGAAAAGTATACTAGATGTACCTATCTCTTTGAACTGATTTTTTTATTACTTCGAAGTTCGTTGAGCCACATCCAGCGCACACATTGGTCGATGCGTAATTATATCGAGTGGAGACCGGATCGTAATTTTTATGAGCTCAAATTGGCGCGGACGAGGCCGTGACGTCACGGGACGTGTGTTCTCGTGCGTACGTTGACAACGGGACCCGTTTGATGGGAAATTTAAACGAGGCCATCGAGGAACGCTTTTGTTTTTATCGAAACGGCCACGTCTTTTGGCGTACGTTTTAAGCTTCACAACAAGTTCCTTAAAATATTTGACTAAACTTTTTAAATTATCGATACCAGAAGCACTGACACTAGTTGATAGCCTAGAAGGCTAGAAAAAAAACAACTAATTTTGAACTAATTTTCAATGTTAACACATGAAATTTATTTTCTTTATGAATCTGTGGTTTAATTTCCATTAAGGGTATTGGAATTGCATTCTTTTACAATTCGCACATTACAATGTATAATTAGTATACCAGCTTTCGTCCGCGACTCCGTCCGCGCGGACTATAAAAATTTAGTAAGTTGCATGTGTTCTTCAAGACTATCGTCTACATCTGTGGCAAATTTCATCGAGATTCGTTCATCACTTTAGGCTACAAACTAACAAACATCCATCCATCTATCTAAACTTTCCTATTTAGCTACATTAGTAAGATCAAAAACAAAAATAAAAAAGTTACGTCAAAGAAACAAGCATGGTTTTACAGTTTAAAATGATTTCTGAATTCTCCAACACGATATAGACGTTTTGCGACATCGTTGCAGCATAGTCTGAATAAATAAAGCATACAATTTTCTCGAACAGAACCCCGTATCATTTGAATGTTAAACATTGTGATATACGAATAAATAAATTCCCGGGACGATATCTTTGCTGTCTTCAAGTAAATATGTTAAAAAAACAAATAGTTAAATCCATTGTACTGAACTATAAATTATTTAACATATTCGCTTTAAAATTTGTTATCATTTTTGTCGGCTCCTCGTGTTAAGGTGCAGTTTCACAGCAGCGACAGACAATCGATATCACAAATCACCTTTAACCATCAGCCGGGTCTCGTGAAATCGCACCTTTACATTACGTATGTAGTACCAATTATCTTGAGGCACGATCGCCAAAAACCAATCAAACTACACTTGAAATTACTTTCATGGTCTCCGTTTTATATTTTTAAAATAAACTTAAGCTTTATTAGTAAAATTTTTATTTATTTTTGGTTTCAATTGGCACTCTTTTAATATTTAGCCTGCCTCTGCTAAAACGGGTTTTATATCGACCTTACTTATTAATTACTGGTCTAAAAATAGCATTAAAAAATCAAAAACGTCAATGCTGTTCCAATTTCAAATTAAAACCAATTTACTTTTTAATTACTTAAATTCGGTCTGTTTAAAATACAGTTCACAATTTTTATTTGCATTTATTTTGAACAAATTAAATGAATAATTGTGCTGGCTACATTTTTTAAGCAAACGAACGATTTATTTCATTAAAGACATACAGAAGTAATCATTTTAATGAGTTAAGAAATCCTTAAACATTTTGAGGCAAAGGTATTTGAATTGTCCTAACCCGATGTAGCGTTGTACGTGACCTTTTCATCGCTGATATCCAAAGATGTTACATTGTTTTTACATTATGATCAGAATGTCAGATAAAAATATATACCAGCTGTTAATCGCGACTTCGCCCGCGTGAAATTAAAAAATATAGTCTATGTTACTCACGGATAAATTACCTTTCTAACTGTGAAAGGTTTTTTAAAATCGGCCCAGTAGTTTTTGAGTTATCTCAATACATACAAAAATACAAATCTTTCCTCTTTATAATATTAGTATAGATTTTATAGACTAACATTATAAATGCGAAAGTTTAGATGGATGTTCGTTGTAGTTTCTAGCCTAAACTACTGTACGGATCACGATTAAATATGGCATACATGTATAGTATAGTCTGGACGAACACGTAGACTACTTACTTTTGTTTTTTAATTTCCACACGGACAGAATCGCGGTAAAAATCTACTATTTTCATTGTACACGTAACGAAACGGGTGCAATATTAATAAATCATCCATTATATACTGGCATAAAAGACGAAAACTACATATAAGTTTCAATGTTCTGAACTTCGTACTGAATACAAAAAAAATGACGTCATTAAATGAACAGAGTGGAAATTTAAAAATAGGTCTTACAAAGATGCGTTTTTCTCATTCAAAGCGGGAAATGAGCGCAAGATGAGTAAAGCGGGCGGAACGGGAAATTACATACAGTTTGCTCTTCCAATGAGGACGCCATAGGTATTCTTTTATATTTAAAAACATAACATTTATATGATTAAAACTAGCTGTTGCCCGCGATCTCGTCCACGCAATATTAAGATAATAAAGTAGGCTATAATATGCCCATCTATGTTACCTACCCTTAAGTGGAAGTCCGGTCAAAATCGGCCCAGCCGTTTCGGACAGACAAACGCGGCTTGCGGACAGACAGACGGACAAACAGACAAAAAATGTTTAAACGCGATTTTCGTAATCAGCAACGCAAATACATCTTCCCCAATCTTACAAACAGACACTCCAATTTTATTATATGTATAGATTAGTCAATTAGTAGCAAGTAAACATACATGTAAGTTTAACCACAAACTAGCTGTAAAACCGTAACTGTGTTAAAAGGGGCTTGTTTATGTTGACAAAGGTAAATTCAAAAACTTGCTAATTAAAACTTTGCCTTCAGTTTTTAGTCCGTCCAATTTAACATACCTCTACCTCAACCGTCGATAAGCAAACTTAAAAGGGATAGAGTTTATATAACTCTTATTAAACCGAATATTAGCACACCTCCATCGCTTATTCTGCGTCTATTTAATGACAAACATGATATATAAAATGTATAAAACTAGCTGTTGCTCGCGACTTCGTCCGCGTGGAATTGAAATTTAAAAAAAAATAACCTACGTTACTCACTGATAATTTAGATTTTTATTGGTGGAATATTTAAAATCGACAAAATAGTTTTTGAGTTATTTCAATACATACATAAATCTTACTTATATTATAAATGCGAAAGATTAGATGGATGGATGGATGTTTGTTAGAGTTTGTAGCCTAAACGGCTGAATGGATGTCGACGAATTTTTGTATACATGTATGTATGACTATCCTCTAGTCTGAAAGTCTACTGACTTTTGTTTTTTTTAATTCTACGCGGACGGAGTCGCGGGCGAAAGCTAATAACTTATATTATGTACTAGCTGTTGCTCGCGACTTCGTCCGCGTGAAATAAAAAAAAATAGTATAGCCTATGTTACTCACTGATAACGTAGCTTTTTAATGGTGAAATGATTTTTTTAAATCGGCCCAGTAGTTTGAGATATTTCAATACATACAAAAATACAAATATTTCCTCTTTATAATATTGGTATAGATAGATATCGTGACTTGTATGCTCACTTGTATATAATATATTTACTCTCTTCTAAAATATTTAAAGTCTCTCTATTAACCGCTAAAATAACTTCGGTTTCCAGACATAGATATGGAAAGCCCATCCGCTGGTGTGATTAATTTAGAAGCTGGCTACGCTGAGGCAATGAATATGAATTTGTTATGCGGGTACTTGAGACTTGTGTATGCAGATGGCAGCAAATCGCATCACGGCACATTAATTTACTAAAACAAGTTTACAATGCAACCTTATTAGGTATTGCACGTTATAAGCGAAATTGGCAATTAAATTATATCATTTGCACTAAAAACACTTGCAAAGTTAGCGCGTATACACATATAGTTATTCGTTTAATTTGAAATCTTTTATTAAAAATCTCCCTTAGTTCATAAAGAAAATTTAATTTAAACGAAGCGGTTCACAAATGCACGGACAAAGCTCGTATACCGCTGTTCAATTAGAACAGCATTCGAAATCGACTTCCATAACACCATCAAAGTTAATTAAATCGCCGGTAATTACAGCGACAAACGAGACCCGAACAAACTTGCCCCACGTTGGGCGCCAATGTTTGTACCTTGTTAGAGCACCCACGAACCGTTTGCACTGAACTTTGCGGTGCTTCCGTTTTATTTACCAACATCGAATGTGGCCCAACTTTAACGTTTACCTCAATAAATCTTCCGAGAATTTACATCCCAAACTATCTAACTCATATCATAACCTTTGTTCTCTACAGTTTACTGTTCATACATTATTCTACGCATTTTATTGAAACCATTAGTGTCAAATAAATTAAAGAATTATTAAAGCACTAATGCTGGGTGGGTTGCATCTATTTCATCATTACCTAGTAATTCATTAGTGTTCTAACACTACATTTTGGAGAATGTGCACAGGAACTACACGTTATAATTCCACCATCACCAATTTACCATCGGACGTTCAGGCATATGGCCAGATTACATCTTTTTTAGTTGATGTACCTCGAGATCGAACGAAAAAGTTTGAATCATCGTTCCTTATGCGTACTGCAAGGGATTGAAACAAGTTGCCGGCGTCAGTTTTCCCGTCCAAATATGATGTGGGGGCCTTCAAACGAAGAGTAAACAGCTATCTATTAAGCTAGCGCGTACCATTTTTCGACTGCATCATCACTTTCTTCAGGTGGGAACGATCCAACCTAAAGGAAGAGATAAGTAGGATAAAGGAGAGGTTGCGGAGTGAGAGCAGCGATTTGCAGGTAGCGGACATCAAAAATAAGAACCCACTCGTGGTGCTAAAGGACGTCCTAAAAGTCAACGAGGACAAGGTCATTGTTGAAGCCATCCCGCAAGCAAAACAAAGACATTCTGTAGGGGATGAAGGAGGAAGACTTGCGAATGGAAGTCCGCTATCGAAAAATGGCCAGAAACGAGTTTACGTGCCACGTGGTCTTGCGGGTGTCGCCGAAACTTTGGGGCCGATTGACAGACGCAGAAGCGGTCCATGTAGATCTGCAGCGCGTTAGAGTGGTCGACCAGTCTCTCAGACCCTTTGGTCGAGAGTATGTCGACGCCAAAACTGAGTACCTGCATGAGGTGGGGAAGGCCACATGATGAATCATGTGACCCCTCCTTCACTAAAGAGAAACTCATGTAGGCCGCGACGAGTTTCAGCCCCAAGAATGCCCCTGGCCCAGACGGTCTCACCGCGGACATTTGTCTAGCTGCCATCAGTCTGGATCTAGAGCTGTTCTTGGCAATAGCATATCGCTAGCAATTGTAGCAAAAGAAATAATAGACAGAAATAAAACATAAGATCGAATACTACTCAAAAGTTTTAAATGAAATTAGTCCTAAACTGTTATTAATATTTTATCATTGTCCATTCATATAGATATGAATTATAAAAATAATTAATTAATTGATTTAAATTTTAGTTGTAAACATCGTTTAATTAAAACTTATTGTAATAATTTCAACCAGCCGTAAGTTTTAAAATTGTAATCGATTTTTAAATAAAGAAAAATAAAGACCTTGGACTCACCGCGCCAGGGGGATAACGAGAGGGTGGCATAGCGCCACCCAATTAAAAAAAACGAAAGCCATCTACATTAATTAGCAATGAACAGACGAGTATCAATTGAAATCGCCAAACAAAGGCATTCAAATAAGTATTAAATTAACGACGTGCAAAAGAAAAGTTAATTAAAGAGACTCAAATTACACCAAGGCATCAAACAGCGTCCGTACGAATACGAACTTGGCACACATTGGGCGCCAACGTCAAAATATTTGTCTTTTATTGGTCAAAGTTTTCCCCGTTTGCTTTGAAGTTTGTGTACGATTTCATTTCTATACAAATATTATAAGGAAATATTTGTATTTTATTTATGTATTGAAATAAATCAAAAACTACTGGGTCGATTATATATTTTTTTTTTCACCATTAGAAAGCTTCGTTATCGCTGTGTAACATTGTCTATAATTTCACGTGGACGAAGTCGCGAGCGACAGCTAGTTGTCAACTTAAATATCTCAAATATGGTTGTTCAAAATTATTCATACAACATAATCTTTGTAAAAACAAACTATTTCACCCAACCTGTCTAGCAAGTACAAATGAGCGAAATGTGTGGAAAAAGCGGCCAACAGCACAATCTGAATATGGTAATAGTAAAGCGGTACTCGCATTGCGGCGAGAAAAGGAATTTTATAGCGTAAATCTGCGACCGCCCGCCGGTACACGGGAATAGGCACTTCCATACAAAACGCGATAAGCATAATACAAATATATTTGGCTGGACCATTGCTATTATTTCCTTTTTCCTCTAACTAATCTCAGGTACTTTATAACCTTACATGCAAGATTTAACACTACGTATTTTAAAAGCACATATTAAATAATCCTTTGGTATAATTAAATAAATATGTACTAAACTAGCTTCCGCCCGCGACTCCGTCCGCGTGAAATTAAAAAATACAAAAGTAAGTAGCCTATGTGTTCTAGACTATCCTCTATGTCTATGTCAAATTTCATAGAGATCCGTTCAACCATTTAGACTACAAACTAACAAACATCCAGCCATCTAAACTTTCACATTTATAATAATAGTAAGACGTAAGATTATAACGTTTATAATTACATAATGTTAATTCAAATTAATTACAAGCTCTCAATTTTTGACCGACTTCCCAAAAGAAGGAGGTACTCAAGTCGTCTGTATGTTTTTTTTTTTTTATGTGTGTTATATCACTTGAACTGTACAGTAAAAGTTTTACCTACCCATGCATTTTTAACTGAACAGTTTAACTGTGGAACCCAAATTATGTAGATAAAGCACTTCATATTTCTTTAATACAAGAGTTAATAATAACCTAAATAACATATGCACAATGTAAATTTTTTATAGACTTTTATATCAAATTCAAATTGTATCTCTAGTTTTATAACATAATGTACTTACCATGAACAGTTAGCTCCGAATCCCGATTAAGTTCATACAGCCGCAGCGCCTCATCTAACTCGAGCTGCGTTGATATCGTGCACGGATCTCCTTCTTCATCTACCCACTTCATCGTAAACACCTGAAGATGATCAAATAAGATGTTAAAATTAACAAAATAATTTTCATGTTTCATAATGGGTGAAACTTAACAAAGAATGCATTTAAACATAGATTATAAATAATTGTATCTATTCAAAATACATGTATTTAATATACAGTGGTCTCCACTGGCATTACCATACATCACCATACATACATACATAAAAATTGCCTTGTTTCTTATTATTAGGTAAATTCTTTATTCTTTTTACATGTAACGTTTGAACTACTGTATTTACCTACTATTTTACATTCAATCAAGTTGTTTATGCGAGTTGTACTTGATGTTCAAGTACTGTTAAGTATCTTTAAAGCTGGATTGCTGCTAGCAAATGCATGTACATCAAATATCATCTGACCTTTTCCATCTTATAAGGAGTATACAAGAGTTTAGGAATCTTAATTCTTTTGTATTAACTTATAGGTTAGCTGCCTGACCATTGCCAACCTTGATCACCCTTTCCCTACTGCATCAAATTGCATAGGCAATATGCTTGCTTTCCGTCAGACTAGCTTTCGCCCGTAACTCTGTCCGCATGGAATTAAAAAATACTAAAGCAAGCAGGCTATATGTTCTTCCAGACTATCCTCTACAACTATGCCAATTTTAATAGAGATCCTTTCAGCCGTATAGGCTACAATCTCTAACATCCATCCATCTAAACTTTTGCATTTATATTAGTAAGAAGTAAGATTGTATAACTCTTATTACTAACCTGATCAGGTAAGAATCTGCATATCGCTATCATCTCTTGGGTGAACTCCTCGAGAGTTATGTTATGTTTTATGTATGTTATCATCACATCTCCACTGTACACAGTCTTCACACGCACGTCATTCGCGTGGTTGTCTTGTACCAGTTGAGTTGGCATCATATCAGTTGTGTTAACACTGGTTCAAAAGATTGGCACTTTATCACAAAAGTTATTCTGAAAATAAACAGAAATCAACGTAAAAATCATACCCATATTACGTTCGACTAAACGCCTAAAGTTCAAGTACACAATTATAACCTTCAGAGGCGCTTCACTATAAAAAGTAAGCACCCATTAATTAAGTCATAACCGTCACTAACAAAGTTTAATGCCTTTAAGCCTTTTTGGCGGATATATTATAGACAAAGGTGCAATAACATGGTTTACATTCTCATTACATGAATCATTTTCAAAGACACACCTACCTTAAACAAATAAGATTAGAGAAGAGTAAAATTATCTAAGTGTATCAGTAACTAAAAAAATCATTTATAAAATAGTAAAGTTAATAATTATACTGTACCTAATTTTAAAAAAGGATTATCAACAAAATTTTGACACAACAACATTGAGTTGACAAACTGTCAGATTCACATTCCAGGAGTTTAAAAGCGGCGAAAAAGAAGGAATGGTTAAAGTGAACACAGCTAAATACTTGGACTCTAAATATCCTCTAAAATAAACCTGTATCAGTTGAATTGAAATATTATAATGTACTACTAACAGGTTATCTGATTTATTCTAACAAGAAATTTTCATGAGATCCAAATATGAACGGTTTAAAAAAAAACCTAGATAATACTATTGAGAATGATTGAGAGAAGAAATCGGTCGTTTGAGAGTTCTTACTTTTTCGGTAAAAAAAAATTGAATTTTGAATTCGTAACATTCGAATCGATTTTACTTTTCACCGAATTAAAAATAAAAGTAATGCACATAGAAGGATCTAATTTTTTTCGTCATTAGAGAATCGTCTGAGAATGATTGAGAAAAGACAAAAATCGTTTGAGAGTTCCCACTTTTTCTGCAAAAAATATTTGAGTTTTGAAGCCGATTAGATTCGAATCGATTTTACTCTTCTCTGAATTATAGTTTGCTAGACACAGGTAAGAGTGGAGCCCAGCTCGACACAGTTAAGAGTGGAGACCAGCTCAAGACAAAGCATGGTATATTTAAATAAGTCTTTACAGAATTGAAGATTTTACAACTTTTATTTCAATTACCACCAACACCGACCAGGTTTAATTAATAATTTTACTCAGATTACTGTGCTCGATATAAACCACTCGAGTGGTACAAGTCACTTGTAATTCGAGTTAACTCGAGTTGTCAAAAATTTCACTCGAGTCCGAGTAATATGAAAATTACTCGCGTCACTCGAGTGAAAAGCAACTCGAGCCATCACTATTTATAACATTTACATATGTCAAAATTAGCTGCCATCCATAGTTGGAAGAAGGGTTTTTAATTTACAAATTAAGTTTTTTCTGTGATTCAAAATAACATCTGATAAATATCTTTGTTGTTAATTTGTATAACATTTAAATAAAACATGGTAAAAGCATTTTTTCTATCCTTGAGATACGATTCATGTGTAGTTTATGATTGATATTTATTATGTTTTTGATGACTAATACTCGATGCTATTGATGGGTTTTTGGATATAATTCTATCTCCCATATTTATTCCAGACAGAGCAACAGATGGATTGTGCGTTAGACTTAATGCGCCGGCTGCCACCCCAGCAAATTGAGAAAAATCTAACTGATTTAATTGACCTAGTCCCAAGTCTTTGCGAAGACTTGTTGTCGTCAGTAGACCAACCGTTGAAAATTGCTCAAGATCGAAGCAACGGGAAAGATTATCTTCTCTGCGATTACAACCGCGATGGAGACTCGTACCGTTCACCGTGGTCCAACACATATGATCCACCACTTGAAGATGGTTCAATGCCTTCAGAACGATTGAGGAAACTGGAAATTGATGCTAATCATGCATTTGATCAATACCGTGAGATGTATTTTGAAGGTGGAGTTAGCTCTGTTTATTTATGGGATATGGATCATGGTTTCGCAGGTATGGTTAACTTTATTAATTTGTTAGTACCATATACAAGTACGGTGATGTGACTAATAAAAAAATAATTATTAGCCTACGTTTTCTTCGACAATATGTTCTACATCTGTGTTAAATTTAAGTGAGATCTGTTGAGCCACTCTGGAGATATGTAGGAACAAAACTTAACAAAAAAACTTTAATTTTAGAGATCAAAAAATTTATTAAAATATCATCATGATTTGATCAATGTGTTCGGAATTCTGTGACACTTTTAAACATCGATTTTTATGTATAATACATACATTTAATTGTAACATCAATTTAGGTGTCATACTCATAAAGAAAGCTGGTGATGGTTCCCAAAAGATAAAAGGTTGCTGGGACTCTATCCATGTTGTGGAAGTGGTGGAGAAGAGTTCAGGCAGGAATGCCCACTACAAGCTGACCTCAACCGCTATGTTGTGGCTGCAGACAAATAAGGAAGGCAGCGGCACTATGAATTTAGGAGGAAGCTTAACTAGACAGGTAAAATGACTCCAATGAATGTAACCTACCATTATACCCTTTTTATTTGATATTACCAGCCTTACCTTACAAATAGGGATAAAAAAAATTATCTCTAGAATAACTGTCAAGTGTTTATAAGGGTTTTTAACAGAATTTAAATAAGCCTATGTGTTCTTTCAGACTATCCACTACATCTATGTCAAATTTCAGTAATACCCATTGAGCCCTAAAGATAAACAAACATACATTCATATAAACTTTTACATTTATGATATTAGCAAGATAATTTTAACCATAAAATGTGGAACAGATGTGCCGGGTCTAGTAGAGATATGTACAATCTGCCTACTCTATTTGAATGTGGGTGTGAAGTGTTACATATAGTTCTTTGTTGCAGGCTGAACAAGACTCTGCAGTGAGTGATGTTACCCCGCACATTGCCAATATCGGCCGCATGGTTGAAGACATGGAGAATAAGATCCGGAATACACTTAATGATATTTATTTTGGTATGTTTAGCTACTATATTGTATGTTCCAAATAACAGGAACGTAAAAATCTATACTAATATTATAAAGAGGAAAGAACGCATTTTTGTATGTATTGAAATATCTCAAAAAAACTGCTGGGTGGATTTCAAAAATAATTTCACTATTAAAAAGCTACATTATCAGTGAGCAACATAGGCTATACTTTGTATTATTTTTTTCATTTCACGCGGGCGAAATCGCGAGGAACGGCTAGTGTATCATTAATTATCTCTGACATAATTTTCATCTATTTGGAGAATCCATTTTATATTGGGACTAGCTGTTCCCAAACAGCTTCTTCTGCTTGAAATTATAAGTACTTTATTTTATTGTTTACATTTGTCAAATTCTCAATTGCATGTATCAAAATGACCGTTACCATCCTTGCTTCCTTAATGTTGGCAGCTTGTAGTTTATGGTCCCTTTTCCACATGAAGGCTTTTTTTCCAATTTATTTACCCCTAAGTTTAATAGCGTGAAAATACACAGCCTAACGTGTCGTAAGAGTAGAGTTATAATAAAAAAAGGATTATTCAAAAATATGCTGTGATTGCTGACATCCTACACCACAGGGTAGGTGTTTACGCGTTATTATATTAATATAGATAGATAAGTTAAATTAAATTAAATAAATTAAAAGCATTGGTAGCTCAGGGGTTTAAGCACTTGACTTGTAATCTACAGGTCCAGGGTTTGAATCCCGCCATGTACCAATGTGTGATCTTCGGTTTTTTGAATTTCGTATGTACATAATTTACCTGAAGTTCTTACGGTGAAGGAAAAACATCGTGATGCAACCTGAACATATCGGCGAAGAAATTCAAAGATATGTGTGAAGTCAATCAACCCGCAGTGGGCCAGTCTGGTTGACTAAAGCCTAGTCACCCTAACTTCGGGTAGGCCCCATACCCCCCAGTTGTGACCTGTAGTGAGCTGGTGATGATGATGATGAAATAAATTAAAATATTTGTAAAATTTTTAGGTAAGACGAAAGATATAGTGAATGGTCTGAGGTCGGTTGTCCCAGCGGACGTGGCGCGGAAGACAGCCGCGCTGCAGCACGACCTCGCCCTCGCGCTGCAGCGGCGCAACGTGGTTCGCGCCGACTGAACTCACATTGCACATAGGTAACTTTAAGCTGTGTACTTTACTAGCTCCTGTGTTGCTTAACACATATAATGCCGTACTAACAAATGAACTAACTGTATTTTTTTGTTTGTAAAATACGGTCATGGAATGTGAGGAATGTCTTAATTCACTATTTTCGTTACATTTTACATAAAGTAATAGTGAAATAAATAAATAAATAATGGTGGCTGCCACATATGGCTGACACGGCCCAATTGGTTTGGAAAATGTCAGCCATATGTGGCTGACAAGGCATTATATGTGTTAAATACTTGAAGTTTCAAAGATACCGCGATTATAAATCACCTACAATTTTATTTTAATACTAGCTTTCGCATGGCAACCCTATCTCTTGACAAGTTTTGGTGAGGCAACCCTATACCATTGTGTTAGGAACATTAATATCTTCATTTTGAGTATAATTTCATGAGGAAATTCGATAAGGGTAATTTTTTTGTCACCATTTAATAGGTGGCAACCCCCACTCTTGCCAGGAAAAAGATAGGCAACCCCATCTTAGAGTAATATTTACGTCACATTCTATCAATTGGTGACAAAATTTTCAGGAAACTCGATGAGGGGGTTTTGCTCCAAAAATTGCTCACTTTAGAGATCAATTAAACATAGCCTTGCCAGGCTAGGATTAGGCAACAACATGTTTAAAAAAATGTACTCATGTAATGTAGGTTTTGTCAGGAAAGCTGATGGGAGAAGGAAAGCGCTTTGGATCTTAGCCTATTAATATACATAGGTATAGATAACGGTCGCTTGCGAATTGTCAGCGCGTAATTAAAAAAAAACACAGTGTGCATTCCTTCCCGTCAAAATCGATCCAGCCATTTCTAGATTTCCGGAACTAATGCGGCCTTTCAGATTTTTAAAAAAAATAGTTTAATAATTTTCCAGATGAGATGGAGATATGAGCTGAGTATTAGCAACGATTAAAATATTTGAGACGCCAAAGTATCCTCGGTACAGAATGTGAGAAAATATTAAAGAATAATGATAAAATACATTTTGTTTGATGTTTTTAAGGCATCATCTATTATTTGAAAATATTTTTTGATTTTGTGATGTAAGCATGATTGTGAATCTGGATTTCATTTTATTATCTATAATAAATAACAGTTGTTTTTGTCTTTGATATTTCCCATCTCATTTTTGCAATTGCATTTTATCGCTTAGTATTTTTTTCTATTGTAAATTAAAGAATACTGTATTTGTAATTAAGGTATACCTAATAATAAGAGATTCAGTATAAAACGCTGAAACTAATTTTAACAACTGTTTTAATTTGCCAGTTTTAATTGTTACGAATTGTCTACTGCTAACAATAGAGTGGATTGTATTTAATTCCGTTTATACTAGCATTGAATTGGCCTCTCTAAATAAAACATTTATTTATCTGAATTTGGGTTTTTATTTTAAAGTACCATGCAGTTTGTTGACAAGAAAAACACCACGCATAACCGGCTCAAACAACGATCAGCTAAGTCATTTTAAGGTAGTGCTGCCAGTTGCAACTATCATAGTTTATCCTATTCTCCGGCCAAAGAATTATTAGAAATTGTTATAAGAAGAAAAGAATAATTAAATTCACTTCACTAGAAGTTTCTAAAAGTATGTTACAGAAAAAAGGAAATAAAAGTTTCATTGTTCTACTTAAAAAATTATATCACAATTTAAAGGTGTAAATTACCATATAAGTATATTGGTAAAATGTACATGAAAGCAACTTCGAAGGCCGACAACAACGAACAGATACTAAATAGCGGCATCTATCGTATATAAATTAAAATATAGTCTGGCAAATGAAAGTAGACAATCGTATTTATTGCAATATCAGAGATGGCAACACTAATGTTAATGTCAAATGTTCAAAATAGCCGTTGTCGGAAAGTGTTGGAGTTTTTATATGTATTGTATACTGGTTGGCAACACCTTACACAAGGAGGATGTGTTTTTAATATTAGAATAATATACATTTAAATTTTTCGGAAGATTTAGGGGAACAAAATAACCATAGCAACCAGATTATTGATTTGAAAATATGCATAGCAACCAAAAGTGATTGAATAAAAATTAATGTGAAGAATGAAGAAAATATGGAAAATGGAGAGAATTTCGAGGAGGAGATATGAGATATTGGAGGAAAAGAAGGTAATGAAGTTTGAGAAGATGATGATATAGAGAGAGATAATAAAGCAGGAAATGAAAATCGAGAAGAAATAGGAAGAATTGTACGTTTTGAAGAAACAGATTTTTTAAGGAAAAAAATGAGAATGAAACAATTGAAGCTGAAACAGGTGACGGAAAAAAACAATGAAACAAATGAAAATCTGGTGAAAAATTTGAGAAGTAATGATATTGGTGAAAGAAGATTATACAGACAGAGAAATAAAGCAAGAATTAATGAAGAATTTTTAGGAAACACAAGAAAAAAATGTTTTTTTTTGCAGTAAATTTGGTAAGAAAGGACATATAGGGAATTTTGTATTATAGAACATTTTAATCAGGTGAGTTCAATTGTATGTAACTATAGACACAGATGTTTCAAAAATTAAGGGGGTGTTTTC
>LD688935.1:4699483-4710235 GCA_003118335.3 Papilio memnon
AAATTATTTTAAAGGTAATAAATTATTAAAAACTCACTTCTTCCCATTGAAAATATCAATTCCGACCAGGTGAACCTTAGCGTGGCCGTGCTTTCCAGTCTTGGATGTTGACATCTCAACAATTTTGCAAGGGCGCCCCTTCAGCATGACGAAGCCGTTCTTGCGCAGGGCGGAGCACTGCATAGGAAAAGTGGCGGAGGCTCCGGAGTCTCCGGTCTCAAAGTGTGTATCTTCAATATCACCCATTGTGCTGTTTTATGTAGCTTTAACTACTGGTGAAATGATCTGAAAAAGAAATTATTGTTTTTCATTACAAAGTCCTACACAAAGATATTTATAACCTACAAAACAAATGTTGACCGCATTTGTGTGCCGGACGCCGAATTTTTGTCCTTTCCCATCAGAAATGATGTGAAAGAAAAGTGGATTTGGTGTAGGACGCTTAGGAAGAGGAAATATCCTCTTTTTGTGTATCCTGTGTCGATAAAAGGCAGGCTATGCATCTGCAATTGTATATACCTACAGGCAGTGGTTGATTTAACATTTTTGTGAATTCAGGTGCCAAACTGCTATTTGTCAATTTACGATTTAAAAGAAAAGTATATATACAATGCATTGGAAGTTATTGTCTTAATAACCTATATATAATCGCTTAGCTTGTACTGAAAATTATAGAATTCACTATTCATCATATCAATTGATCATTATTCTATTGGTTGTAACTGATCTTATAATGTACTCCTGAACGGTGATCCCAGAATACTTGAGTATAATGAGACGCATAGTCGGATTTGGTGTTTTATTTCCGAGTACCCTCAGCACGACAGCAGTATGATAACTACAATCGCGACTCTATGGGCTCGCAAACTAAATTTTACAAAATCAAGCTGCCATTGTACATTAGACCCTAGAAAACAAATGTCCTAAACATAAGTGCATTACTTTAATATTTATATTAAGGAATCATTTGTATTCCTAAAATATTTAGCATGGACCACTCACGAAACGAGAAGGAAGAATATTGCTAAAATTACTTTTATCATCTGAGATCTGAAAGAGATCTGTTCGTACTGACATTGATAATCTGAATAACAAAGATATTTAAATAAGCATTGACATTGTAAAGGCATGAATTTAAATATCTCACAGACCCTCTAACCAAAGCAACCTTGATAGATAACTGTAGCCATGAGTCAGTGTGAAGAAAAATTAGTGCAAGTCAATGACCTGTGTCATTGAACTTCAACAAAAGGCTTTAACATGTGTGCTTCAAAATATAGGACATTTCTAAAGAAATTATAAGTATAAGGACTTTAAAAACTTTAGACAAACACATTCAGTGGAACATCTCATTTCATTAGCTCACTTCTGGTTAAAATCATAGTGGCATGGAAAGAGTTAAGTTATAGTGATGACATTCAAGTTGTTTTCGTCTTATTTTAAAGAAAATGTCAAATAAGTAATAATAATAAACTTTGATAAAATAAATGAGATAATTTTAAAGATTCTAAAAACATTATTTTTCATCTATCATCAGAAAATACATAGAATTAAAGCATAATTATTAAAAAGGTGTTGCTTTGTAGCTTAATAAAAGTTATTACTTAGCAAGGTTGTAATGTAATGATTTTCTGAAATGAAATAGCAATAGAAATTACTTTTGAAGAATTATTTGCAGATTACTATCAGACCAGACAAAAAAAAAGTGAAAATCTGCTAGATTATTTTAAATACTATACTAAAAACAAGATAAATGATTTCTTGGTTCAATTAGGAATGTAACAAATTCATATTTCCACATTTGTAAAAATAGTAAATCATCAGCAATGACTATAAATATAGCAGATTAAAGAAAGATACAGATAAATAATAAAATAGAATATTTTTTTGCTAATTGTGACGTGACAAATACGATCACTTTAGGTCATTTCACTACACAGATGGAATTGATTATTTGCGATTTTACAAAACTTAACGAACAAAATAATAGAAGTAACATATTTAATCTCATAAAATGAATGAAATAAACTATTAGTTAACTTAATGAATAGGGTTTTAGTGAAAAAAATTGTACAACCTAACCCCACCCAGCTTTTTACCAGGATCCTTTGTACAAGATTTTCAAACATATAAATTTATAAAGATCCAAGTTTTAGTCTGTTTAAAAATGATTTTAAAAGAAATCCAAGCCTGAATGTGATGTGGTGTAGATTGCGAGACAGGCGTGTGGTATCCGAACATGTGGTTCCATAGATATAACTACGCCAATTCTTCCTGATGGCTAAAGCGCACTTTAATTACCCACATTTTATAAATAATCATACGAAATTAGACGCGCCACGTTAAATGTTATAAAGAAAGACATGAACATCAACTCAATTTTCAATGAAAAAGATAACGCAAGAAAAAAATAGCAGTTTGACAAACGTGCCGGCGCCGCGACATAACTTTTTCCAGAATTACACAAAATCCACACTTATTTGGAATCCCGCTTTCACAAAAATATATTCACCACAAGAAATACTTACAAAAACTATATTTTATACTATTTAAAATGTATTCGCGTTAAAACAAAGATATTTATCGACACTCACATGTGACCGACGGGTTCTTCAACCGAAAGGTCAATTTGCGCCTGCGTAGCACCTTCTTCACTCACTTCCTGTAGCGGGGTTCTCAATTTGGTAAAAACGTTGTTGTATGAAGGCGGGAATTATGAATTACAATGATTAATAAGGTAATTTAAACGAAAGTGTCATTTTAAATTTAAGAATATTATAATTTTCACTTCAAAACATTTTTTCAAAGGACACAAAAGCTAAAAATATTTTAATTTGAATAAACCAAAAAAGGAAATGGTCTGTTTTATCGACATTCCAGCTTCCAAAATGTGATCTAACAGATGGCAGCACTAACAAACAATTTGACGCGCACCTTGAAAGCATGACGGTGGAATTTATTTTCAAACCATAGACAACAGATTTAAGTTACGTGTGAAAATAAAACACTTTTGAAACTGTTTTTTTTTACTACATCTAAGCCAATATCAATCTTACTTAAACCACGTATAATATGAAAGTATGTGTTGCACAGTTTATTCATCACTAAATAAATACAAAATATATTTAATTTTTTATCTTTAATAAAATTGGTTAACCTTTATTTTTCGTTTTCGTAAATAACCTGAAAAATATTTTTCGCATTATACAAGCAATGATAGAACCATTGGATTATGAAATTCATTTGCAGAGTTTTAGATCTTGTAACATGCAAAAAGGTGAAGTATTGTTGGATGTCGGCCAATAGATGGCGACAGAGTACACGTTTTTTAAAATATTCGTTGTGTAAATGCTTCGTTGATTAAACAAAAAGTTTTGCGAAGAAACCAAAATCGTTGAACTTTTTGTTATGAAATACGTGAAAATAAGAATATATTATGTATGCTGCTGCGTATGTGTCGCTTTTAACTTTTTTTTATCAACGTAATGTCAAGAAAACTATCTAATGGTCGTTGCTAAAAAGAAAAGAAAAATAATAAAGTCCAGTAATCAGAAAGATACTGAACTGAATTGGAAGGTTATTAAGAATCAACTAATTAAGTTTGAATTCAGGTTTTCACCAAAAGTGGTAAAAATTGGTATAGAGACTTTAAGTACAACATTTTCCCCTATTATTTCGTATTCAAATACCCTTTTTAAATACACCATTCTATATTATACATATTTTATCACCAGCTCACTATACGTGCCCACTGAGAGGCTCGGGGTCTGGCCTACTGCGGGTTGGTTGACTTCACACTTATCCTTGAATTTCTTCGCCGATATGTGCAGGTTTTATCATACATATGTAATAGGTATGTAATATTTATTTAATTCGCACACGGAGCCCTTGCCCAGAGTTTGCAACAGGGCATTGAAAGTTTTAAATATTGTAGATTTTCGTTACTTAAATGGAAATAAACAAACAAAATATTTAGAGTATAAAAAACAATGTTTTGTTTTTGTTTTAAATGAGCGGAAATAATGACATTCAATTGGACTATAAAGTAATAACAATATACAGAGCTCCTCAAGGACCTGGGATGGGTCTCAATTTTGAATTACTTGCCCAGTTATTCCTTTCTATAGTAAGAAAGTGAAAACCAGGTTGCGCTGAATACGAAAATACCTGAGTTTGAATGAGGTTTTAGACATAGGTTTTGTAGTGTGTAGCTTTTATATCCATACGTTCCATTATATTAAAAAATTTCATAGCAGAAAATATAACCAAAAAAAAATATCTTAATGAAGTTTTAGTTTAAAAAAAATCTGAAATTATGATTCAGAAAACAATATAAAAAGTATACAAAGGAAGGAATGACTTCAGAACATTGAATTAATAGCGCAAATCCCGGCATAACCAGTAATGACCTAACGCATAATACAAGACACAAATCTCCAACAATGGCCGGAGACCGCAAGGGTTTAAAAGCTTTCTTCAATAAATCACTCGCGGGGAGGCAACCCTTCGGCATTAGAGGGTAGACCTCCTCTCCACTCCTCTCACAACAGATATACAATTACCGATCCATTGATGTAGTTATTACGGAACGATTAAGCGTTTTCGCAAGTCATTGTGTCCGTGAGCGCTTTGTGCTTGTCATAGACAAATTGTTTTTTTCTTTTATCAATTGAATGTCTTTTAATAAATAATTTGAAGTGACAACATTATTATTTCTTAGCTGTTAATATGGATATCGAAAGGAACTACTTAATTGTTTGGTTTTAATTAAAATTTAAAGATATACGAATAAATACGTATAATAAAATATAAATTTCACTGAATATCTGTTTGATAGATTCTTTGTTTTGAAATTAAAATGAATCTTGGGAATTCCATTGCTTATTCAAGATAATATCACCAGCCAATTAACAATTAAACCTAAGTGCTTGTCTTACGTCGTTACAGACGGGATTCAGCGATAGATTATCCGTCTAACAATTAATAAATTTCAAGAGAGCCGTTACGATAATTTTGGCGCATTTAATCTTCAGATATTCTATTAATAATCGTTATGTTAGAGGAGTATTAAAATGAAATGAATTAAAAACATTCAACAGATTATCATCATTAGGCATTTAGATTACTTTTGTAATTTTAGTAATTTATTCGGCTACACAACTGAGACCTGATAAATATTACTACTTTTTAATTTTTCTCAATAATACATACGTCATCTGTACCAGTTAGTTTTCTCATTACAATGATGATGACGATGATGATGATGATGTCGTCCGTGACGTATCCGTCAATGGCGAACCTTGCTATTTCCGAGAGTGTGACCGAAGATGGCTGGCAAACCCGAACTTAGTTTTAAAGGTCCGGTCACACGGCGCGCAGTGTAACCGGCCTGCGGAATCATATGTATAGTTGTATGAAGGCTTAGGTTTTAGTTTTTTAATTTGGCGTTTTGTATCCAGATCTTCTACTCGTCGGATTTCGAATCGTGTCACAGCCGAATTAACAGAGCTGCGCCATTCTCGTCTCTGTTGTGACAGCTTTTCCCAACCATTGACCGGTACCTGCCACGCAGTCAGATGTCGTTTAATGACATCTCTATATCTTAAAAACTGACCACCAGACTTGCGCTTACCCTCTTCTAGCTGGGAGTAAAATACAGACTTGGGCTGCCTGGAGTCAGTCATTCGCACAAGATGTCCTCATTACAATAATAACGTATTGAGTTTTTTTTAATCGTTTTTGGTTGAAAAATCCGTGTAGGACCCGACATCCAATATTAAAAATGGCAAAAGTATTTATAATGTGAATATAAGGGAAACATCAGATTATTAAAACAAACTTGGGTAGCGCTGTACAACCGGACGCCACAAATGTCATAGAATATGTATTGAGAGGCTTAAATGACTGTGAAACTCGAGTGGTAATAAAAGAGCGCGCGAAAATAAATTCAGCGCGTAAATGAATGTGGCGCGGACAATGGGCCGGGGACTCCCCGCGCTCCATTAACTTCCCGACGATTACCCGAAAAGCAATTCAAATGAAATCATTTTACCATATTATTATCAACGTTCCCCGGCGGAGCCTCGTCGCCCGTCGCCCGCTCATCCCGTACGCGTTTCGACCAATTTTTTAAGTGTGCCCGCTTAAAATAAATTATGTAGCAAATGGGGAAGGCGCGCGGCGGACAAACAAGAAATAAAACGGATGAGCGCGACTAGCGGCCCGCCGGAGCGAGACGGTCGTATCCGGCTCCTCCTTCACTGTCTCCCTCCCCGCCCCACGCCAGCACAGCACTGTTCCACTTGAAGACGGCGCCGAGAGCTAAGCTCTCCTTTTATTGTCACTTACACCTCTTCCAAGATTTGTTAACCGCCACAAACAACTCAATTCACAAACTATTATCTCTATTCCCTACGAAATAAGTGCCAAAATGATTCGATGTAAAAGTTTTGCAGTGACATGATGCTGGTAGTTTGAAGAAAATATATTTTGAATCTGTATTCTGATTAAAGAATCAGACGTTGAAGCGATTGCTTATCAAGTATTAAGGAGTTTATTTTGGATTGTCTGTGTATATTTTGTTAATAATTTCGATTTATTTTCCTTCGCTGAATTTCGAGGATTTTCTTGTTTTGTTTTATTATCTTTCGTGCATTTTTTTAATCTATGTGTACATAGGTAAAATAAAAAACTAACTGCGTATCAACTTTGTGGCTGTTTATGAATTAAAAAAAATTGTTTATGAGTTAATTAGAGATTGTATTTCTAGTATTTCTTTTGTGAATTAAAACAATTAAATACGATCTGGACAAAAGTCGAGGCTGCAAGATATCAGTGTTGAACGAATCTACAAATTACTGGAACGTCCTTCCAAAATATAACTCTCGAACAATCGGGCAAAATGTTTATCTAGTTTCTAATAATACGTGGACCAGAAGATTATAGAAATTACTTTAACATATTACTTTAGTACTTCGCTAATTCTTTAATCATTCTAACTAATCTTAAAGTTTCACGAATGGCTAATTCCACTCACAATCTCGTTCTTGGATGTCTTCTACGAAATAACCCAATGTAATAGCATGCAAACCAATCAAAATACTTGAATATAAGCGTACATTCTATAAGTAAAAATTATTATCGTGAGAAATAATCGCTAGTCGCAAATATTATAACACTAGCTGTTCCCATGCGGCTTCATCCGCGTGAAACTATAAAAACTTTATTTCATTGTTTACCTACATTTGTCAAATTATCAATTGCAAATGTCAAAATGACATGACATGATAAACCATGGCAATCTTGCTTCCTTGATGTTGGCAGCATCTTATGGTCTCTTTCCCACATTAGGGTTTTTATCCAAAATATTTACCCCTAAGTTTAATGGCGTGAAAATATATAGCCTAAAGCGTGACGTAAGTGTAGGACTTTTTATTAAAAAAAGAATTATTGAATAATATGCTGCGATTGCTGACATCTTAGGCAACAAAGAAATGTGTGTTTACGCTTTATTATATTAGTATAGATTACGCACAAATCTTCATAAAGGGTATCGAATTTCCGACCGATGTATTAAAAAGTTTATCAAGTAAACTAGGAGTTTAGTAAAGAGGTCACGGTTGGAAGTTAGTTGATTGTGTGGTGGATAATGCGATGATAGCTAATTGGATAGGTCGACTGCTGAGGGAGTTCGGGAGCCAAGAGGTGTGAGAACTTCGCTAACGAAGATTCGATTATTTTGTGAATTTACTTCGACTAACACTGTTAATAATTAAGAAATATGAAAGTAGATACTATTTCGATGGGATTTAGGTTGTTTTTACGAGTTTTTGGTTGTTCTTTTCGGTAGCTAATCTTAGTTTTTACTAATATGATAATTGTTAGAGATTGTAGCCTAAACTGCTGAACTTTTTTCGATGTTTGGCATTGATGTAGAGGATAGTCTAGAAAAACACAAAGGCTACTATTGATGCAGTGAGATACATTAATTTCGATAGAATAACCTCAATTCAGGCGTGTTTCTTCAGTACTTCAAATTATAACTCGTCTTGAATTTTATCCAAATAAGGTATTTGTGTCACTATGCGCTACTTTACTAAGTGTAATATAAGATTACACTAGGCATATATTAGAAGTAAAAAGTCAATCTTTTACAAACAGCATTTCTGTTTTATATAAAGTTTATTTTATTAAGTGATCAGAGAAATACAATTTAATTATTTCACCGGTGCGGTAATCCGACCGGCCGGCCACTTAATTCCTATCATCCCGTCACTCGGCAATCTTTCTCTACCGAGCGTGCCGTTAAAATATTTCCAAACGTATAAATAATTTACGAATCGAGGACATAAAGTTTGCGGAGCGACCCCCGCATGCAAATCGAGTTGTAGGAAAGAAGTGTCCGCGACCGCGACTCCATCTCTTTCAGTCGCCGGTGTTTCGAACGCACGCTGAAACTTTGAAGGGAGACGACAATATGAGGTTTGTGTAGGGGCAAGCGAGATAGAGACGCAGTTGCGTTCGGAATAACTGAATCAGTGCCCGCGTTTGATATTAAATCAAGGCTTCGGGGAGGGGAAGGCGCGTGCTAAAATGCTCTTTATGCTACGTCTATTTTGACTCATTGACCAAGACAAAAGTTAAATAACATTAGATTCTTTAATCTTTACCTATGTTGATTGTAGAGTATAGAAGCCCTTAACTTAACCTAAAATTTCTGTAAAAAAATAGCTATCTTTAAATTAATTAATAAATACTTTTTTCACATTTAAATGTGTAATTATTTTTTTTTAAGAAATAGCATATATGTTAAAATTAACTTATTTGTACTGTCAATTGGTACTAGAGACGTTGGTTAATGGCGTAACGTGTTGGGTTGGTCGTTGGGCCAACGTTGAAGTAGCGCGGGTGGGGTTTTGTTTGGTGAGGGCGGTTTCACAGTTTCACTCGCAGTCCGTCTGCCGAGCGAGGGAGCAGTCGTCGCTCCGCGGCCCGCGAGTCAGCACGCGAGTGATGATGTCCGCGCGGTGACCGCGCCATCTTTGACACGCATTTCGGCGGGAAAAATTCCCGCCAATACAACGCGGCAAAATATTTTCAGACGCAAATAAGGTAAATATTACTGGGATTTTTAATGTGTTAATTAATTGTTAAAACGGCTTATTTTAATTCGATATTATTGAAAAGTGTAAAAAAGTTTAGTGAAGTTTCAAATTCTACTAAAGAATACTTATATAAGTGTAAAATACATTTTGAATTTAAGTGCTTTGTACAGGAGAGGACGTAAATACTAGGTTTCATAACTAGAAAAAAAATAACAGAATTTTATATAAAATTTTTGCAAATTAATGTTATAAATAGAGGTATTAATTATGCGTTTTTTATCTTAAATTAATTAGCAATTAATTATAATGTATTCAAGTTAAATTGGAAATGTAACTGATAAACAATTAATTTATTTAAAAAGTTGTAAATAAACGTAATTTTTCTTCAGATAATGATTTTTTAAGAAGGGGATAATAATATTTTGTGAAATTAAATAATTGTCCATCATACTAATATTATAAATGCGAAAGTTTATATGGATGTTTGTTAGAGTTTGTAGCATAAACGGCTGAACGGATTTCGATGAAATTTCATATAGATGTAGAGTATAGTCTGGAAGAACACATAGGCTACTTTTGTTTTTATAATTTCATGCGGACTGAGTTGGGGGCGAAAGCAAGTTTCATATATTTTACGTCATGACGACGGGCAAGTTAAGTTTCAACATTGACTGTAATTATTTTAAATGTATAGGTAAGTTATTTAAATATTATTGTGTTAAAATTAGGTACTGTTTTATCTATTTCAAGTTGCAATAATCATACCATGTTAATGTTTTAAAGTTTTGCTGTTAATCAACGTAAATCATTTGGTTACATCTGTTTTCTATAATAGATGACATGTTTTTACGTAAAGAAATAACTATGGTAGCTTTTGCCTACTACTTCGTTCGCATGAAATTAAAAAAAAACTACTAATAAATATGAACCATATTATTCAGTGATAATCTAACTTTCTGATGACAAGAGGTTTGCAATCGGTCAAATAGTTTTTTATTACAATACAAATCTTGTCCCTATATTAGTGTAGATTATTTTACATTCAAGAGGTTGTCACACTGTGCATTAAACGCAATTACATAACGAAGAATTATAAGAAAACAAACCAATATATCGTTATTCATTTGTCAATTTATGGAAATTGCACGCCGGCGTCGAAGCAATTGTTTTATCAACGTCACACTGCACAAGATATCAATCGGCGGGCAGTAATGGAATAAAGGCCAATAAGACGCGAGCTCACGAGCAATGGGCTCAATTAGGCATAAATACGGCAAGTTGTATTGATATGCAATCGGAGACGGCGCCGCGGACAATTGCCCCGGCGCTTACACCGACGTACATTATACAGTACATACAAATATACTTATAGTTATAAAATCAATTGTAAAAATATTTTAAACTAGCTGTTGCTTACGATTTCATCCACGTGAAATTAAAAAAACAACATAAAACAGCCTATGTTACTCACTGATAACGTAGCTTTTTAATGGTGAAAGAATTTTTAAAATCGGCCTAGTAGTTTTTGAGTTTTTTCAATACATACAAAAATACAAATTTCCTCTTTATAATATTAGTATAGATTGAAGTATAGAAGACAGCATAAAAACAAACATAAGAAAAATCAATCTGTACAGTTTGCAAAAAT
>LD688935.1:4710565-4735818 GCA_003118335.3 Papilio memnon
ATTATTAACCAAATATATATTTATACTATTATTAAAGTCAATTTAATATCTTTTCATTCCGTCGGGTCCTCTCCAGATGTAATCCAGTAAGCATACCGGCGTCCAGTTTCGTTCAAAACTAATTAAAAGCGAAAACTTGCTTTAATTATCAATGGCGTCCAAAGCACTTTATCTGAATGAAAGCTCTGCTACCTCGAGGTTTTTTAAGAGTTGGAGGTTAAACGTTAAAAAAATCTACAGTTGGATCATAAAAAATAAGAGAGTCGTAATCATTAGTTGTCGTTACGCTACATCTACGAAGCTCTACGAATTTGCTACGCACGTAGAAGCATTGGCAAAGATACACGGATTTTGTTACAAGAGATATCATTTTTTCACGCCCACGTTATTGTATTGGCAAGGAATTAAATTTAATATTATATCAGAATATCGTTGAAATTGGAGGTATTTAGGTTACCTATAGGTAACCTATTTAGGTTTCTTTGTAGGTTTTAGAATTTAATCTGCGAAGTATAAAATAAAACATATACAAATTAGAATTGCACTTTGATACTTTTAGTAATTATTCGTAGGATAGATACGACTGGTTTTGCGTAGACAGAGTGTCCCGTAATAATATTTCAGAGGTAGCAAATTGCGTGCGATTGCGCATGGTGTCACAAGGTAGTTTATTATTAACGAGGGTTGCGAGACAGGGTGTGATCCGCTCCCGTGTGATACAGCCTTTGTAGTTAATCTGGGATTGTAAGTGTTACTATATTTGCGGTGTTGCCACTTTACTAGCGAACTCAGATATTAATGTTCTAATTACATTATAGTTTCCGATGTTTGTTTTGTTTTGATTGATTAATTATTAATTGTGATATTTAATCTCCTTATTAAAGTGTTAAGGCTGAATTAAAGATTTTCTTCTCCTGTAAAATACTTATTAAATCGCTGGAATTTGAATAAGTTTTGTGGGATAAGGAGGTTGGATATGTTTTCTTTTTAATTTACTTATTTCGAATTTTATGTTTTGACGTTCTTTTTAAAATTAGAGTCGTAGAAATGATGGAAAAGTGGAACGACGATGTATGACGATGTGTTTTTTTAAGAATTTGTAAATATAACAAAAAGAAGTGTGATATTAAGATTATTTTAATTACGACGGGTCACCCCTACATTTATTTGTAACTTTATAAGCTTTAAGCATTTTTTTTTGGATTTGAAAAATTAAACAACATAAATGATTGTGTTTTGATAATCAGAAATAATTTTGGATGAATACTAAAAAATAGTAATAAAAGCTTATTGGATTTACTTAACTGAACTCTCGCATAGAGATGAGAGCCGTTCAAATAACTAAGCACACATTATTCAACAAATCTATGAAAACTGAATTAAGAGTTCAACTTTGCAATATTTCATTTAGCTGACGCTTAAGTTGCAATATTGGAAGGCTTTCGCAATTTACCCCTAACTGGATCCAACTAAACCTGGCACGGGGTATGTTCGGGAATTATATGCACGCTTTGAAACTACTAGGCTAGGGGGGTGGGTATTATTTGGCGGGCTTTTGTGAATAGTAAACTAGTTGGGCAAATTGAGTTGTTTGCTTATTGCTATAGTTAAAGCCGGAATGCCTCGGTCTGGGGATACGCATCTGCATTATTATTTAATAGGTTATGTTTCAGAATGGCTACGTAATGTTGTTATTTATTTTATGTTCGCCAAAGGAGATTTATCTTTACTTTTGTAGAAGAAAGTATGGTTTGCATGAAAGATGTCGAAGATAACGATGATCAACCTCAGTGATGTGTCCTTCAACGCCGAACTTATTTTATATGAAAGAGGATATGTGTGAGCTTTGAGTTCAGATATACCAGTTGAAACGACGTATGGAAGAGTATATACTGTGCCGAATCTTCGTAAGAAAAGGGCTGTTAGATAATGTTTCGAGCGCATCCATAACGAGTAAAATCAGCAGAATAGAGCAATGTTTATTTGATAAAGTAAGAATAATTGCGTCGAGACGTAACGTCCGTATCGTAATTGATCATAATTGTGCTCCGCTCAGTTTCGCGCAACAAACATGTGCAAGATATAACAATGTAATATCTACAATATATTACAATCACGTAACCCAAATATATATTTCTATAAACTCGCTCGTTTTAGCGAACACACATTTTGAATAAACTCTGGCACAACTGTTGTGGACAACTAAAAAATAGTGTGGACAGGTGTCCACACTATGGAGGTCCATATAAGCTCATAGGAATCAAAGCGAGACTAAACAGTTATGCGATAGTTTAGTCAAAGGCGCGCTCTTAATGTCAAAAATTGTCTTACTTCAGGAAAAACAGATATTTGTTTTGTAATTTGACGTAATTTTCAAACTATTGTTGTACTCGCATGAACTCCAGAATTATTTTTGACTCCAGTCTCCTTATTTACTTTATTTTGATCACAATTTATTTGATACTGTTGCTATGGCAATGGAAAAGAAATATGAATTGAAAAAAAAAGACGCATATCGCGCTTTAAACTGATTAAAGGCCAGGGAGACCAGTTCACGCAAATTATGATTGACGCCGCGCCTAGGGTTGCCCTTGTATAAAATATATATTGTTTTTTTAAATAAGATATTACAAGTGAAATATGCTTTGACCTCATTAAGTTTATTTTTTTATTTGTTACTAAATATAGGACAAAATAAATATGCGATTTTATTCTACAAAATCAGGGCATTTCTGCGTTAGAGAAGGATCCATTAAGAAACGAGAATACCTCTTTCGAAACGGTTAGCAACGCATCTGTAGTTTCTCTAATATTGTCAATATGTATGTACGGCTACTACTCTTTTGACCCTTAATTATGTAAAATAGATTCAACGTTATCGTGTTATGACGTCTATGAGTTTGCCTAGTTCAATGACCTGTGTCCACCGACAATATCTACGTTTGAGGAATCAATGCGCATGTCTTGAAATCTCGTAGGACAACAGTTCTGTAGTGGGCAATAACAAACATAAATTCTTTAAAACGAATTTTTCAGTACAATTTTTTGAAGCCTTTGCATGTGTTAGGTAAACACTATGTTCTTGTATTGTTCTTTCTTGTATCTTGCCCGTTAGTTGCATTTAGAACAAATTATATAGACGGATATTTCTAGTTGCAACTTAGCTGTTTTTACTTTACGTCTATGTATTTTGTGTCATGTTTAAGTTAAATTTAATACTTTCATACTCATAGTTAAAATTTATTACTCTCTGTATCAATTTTATCTCAATCGATCGGATTGTCGCGCCCCGATTGAACCATTGTCCGTTATTAATAGTTAATTTAAACCGTTCAATTGATCTCCATTACAGTTTGTAAAAGTTCGATATCAAATGAGCGCGCTGCAGCACTGCCATTAAATATTATTGATTGTTTCGTCTCCGAGATGTTCGAATTGTACAATAATTCCACTCAATTGGATTTAATCAGTTTATTTGATATCAGTTCGCTTTGATTTTCGTTTTATGAGGCCACTGTACTAGCTTCGTTGTTATTTATTGAACACAATCATTGTCCTGATCCAATTTCAAATTTTTTCTCTTCTTTATTTGAAACTAGCTTTGAAATCCGTTCAGCCGTTTAGGCTACAGACTCTAACAGACATCCATCTATTTAAACTTTTGCATTTATAATATTAGTAAGATAGTTAAAAATATGTTCAAAAATACGTCGTGAATTTTCAAAGGGTCTATCATGAATATTTGTGAGAGAGACGAAAACGTATTTGTAACGTTACGACATCATTTGTATGAGATTTCTTCGTATAATTTACTCGTAATGACTCTTTAACCAAAATCAATTATTCATTTTATCAAATAATTTCGTTGATGGCAATTTTTATTCAGCAATTAAATTAGTTGAAAGACGAATGTTTTCCTGTGACCTGACGTTCATTGTATCTCATGACAATGTTAATATGAACATTACAATTATAATGTCGGAAAATAAATTGATATATGACATATTAACACTATCGTAAACTTTATTTTCATGAACCAATTTGCTTTAATCATTTTACGACATGTGCTAACGAAATACGCAATTTAATTAAGGTTTGTTTGTTTACGATTTTGCGAGATAACTCTCTTTCTATCTATTCCTGTCTCTTTTAGTAATTATCCCATATGATTGATTCTGATTCCAACAAATATAGAAGTATTTTATTGCTATTTCTAAAATCAATATTTACAAGAATTACAAGCTTAATGCTTGAAAAAGGCAATCATCATCTGATGATGATGACCTGATGAGACAGGTTGATGCCTGCTTTTGTCCCTACGGAGGGGCGGTACAGCATGTGTTCTTCCATACATCTATCCGTCATATCGGAATGTACACCCTTTTATATCATCATTAGATGTAAAAGACAATATTGTGTAAAATACAGTAACATTTTGTAACCTATGCCTACATAAAAGTTTTAGTAATTCTGTTACTATGTTAAAACTAGAGTCAGTTTATCTGTTTACACCTTTAGTCGTACTATCATATTATCAAGTTACATATATAATTTAAACGTAAATAATTCAAGGGCATAGATGATAACGAGCGTCAATGTAATACAATTTTGCATGACGGAATCGAATTGCCGAGTCCTCCGGGGCACCGCGCCACGTGAATTAAACATAATTCAATAACATCAACTCCGACTGACACCAATCCTATACATTATAAGTTACTTACGTTACATTTAAATAATTTCTTCTATGTTAACCCTTAAATACCTGAAGTTTCAAAGATACCGGGGTTATAAATAGCAGATGGATGGATAAACGGCTAAACGGCTGAACGGATTTCAATGAAATTTGGTATAAATGTGGAGGATAGTCTGGAAGAACACATAGGTTTTTTTAAAACCACGCGGACGGAGTCGCGGGCAAAATCTAGTATCGCATAAAAGTATACGTCAATAAATCGAAATGAGTAAATAATATTCTCTAGCGCATTCGTATTTCAAACATCGGTACGAATCTCAATAACGAAAGCAAACACAATTTGCTACTCAAATTATATCTCTATCGCTTAATTTCGATCCAACTTCCAGCTTCCAATTGGATTAATTCGAGTCAAATGGGTTAATTAACTCGGCGCTGCTTTCATGTTTTATTTGCACAAACGAATGTCTACACATACTGAATGATAATTCAAATTAATCAATGACGCGATACGTTTGTGAAGTAGGCAGATAATAAAATGTATTTATGTTTATACTTTGATTTAATATTTCATTTGTTATCGTATCAATTGTCTACAGCTTATAATGCGCATAGTAATTATTTTGTCTTTAATAATTACTAGCTGTTAATCGCGACTTCATCCCCGTGAAATTAAAAAAATAAACTCACAGATAAATTACCTTTCTAATGGAAAAAAGAATTATTGTAATCGGCCCAGTAGTTGTTGAATTATTTCAATACATACACAAATACAAGTCTTTCCTCTGTACAATATTAGTATAGATAATAAATGTTAATTGCGTAGGTATTAAAAGTTGATGTCATTTAATTGTTGTATTATTTAATTTATACACGTTCGTGCAACGGAACGTTTAATAATAAGGTTAAAAATATTTCACAGATTAAAAATCAGTTCTCACACTAAACATGTCATCAAACAAAAGAGTTCTTTATTTGAATCGGTGACAAGAATCTCGCCTTGGAAGATGGCTGGTGTCTACAAAAAAATTCTTAAATAGAATTTTGCTCGTTTAAATTCAATTCAAGAACAGCCGGTGGGTTTTGTGACGTGCTATACTCTAATGAAATAAGTGGCTGAATACTGATTTAAATCTACATTTAAAAGACGAAATAAATCTACAAATACGCACATATACAAAATATTTTATCATTATTATTTAATTGAAATAGCATTTTCTTTTGCATAATAACGAAAATTTAGTTAATTTGTTTTAAGCAATCACTTAACAACCGGAATTAAAAATTGAAAAACACATACACAACTAGTGTACAATATCTAATTACCTATACTAATGCGATGTAAGATACGTTCGGAGCTACACTAATGACACGGGTGCGACACGTATACGACACGGATGCGACGCGGTGGGTGTTGTAATGCGACAACGACACTGTAAACAGGATTAGCAGGAACACGACCCCACGCGCGCAGACAGGACGAGCCAATACAATCAGAGTGCGATATAGCGAATGTAGAAATAGACTCATGTTTTGTCTATTTCATTATCTATTACTTACTAATTTTTATTTATCAAAATGTATTAGAAATTACTAAATGATCTTGCTTAAAATGTAAGCTAGAATAGTTCACTATTAATTCAAATAATTGGGAACAAATCTCGTTTTATAATATATCATTAATATATCGTTTATGCTTGTCTGGTGTTGCCCTTGCATTAAAGTAAAAAAATCGATAAAACTATAGAAACAAGCATCTCTCTAAATGTTCTTGTGTCTATTCGCTGACGTCATGCGTGGCAGTGTATGCGCCCGCGCATCGTTTAACCGATTCATAGGACCATTAATGTCATTTATACGGACGACTGGCGAGGATGCACACGTGGGTCACCGCCGCTCCTAATGCCTGCAATTGAATTTCATTGCCATTTTCCTCCCGCAAATAAAGTTATGTCACTATGACAATAATAAAACTAACTGATATAACACGCTGTTACAATTTTAACTAGTTGATTTATTTATAAATTAAACGTTTGCATAAATCGCATTTAAGCAATATCTATACATATAATAAAATTGGAGTGTCTGTTTGTAATCTATACTTTAATATAATAAAGCGTAAACACTCACTTCTTTGTTGTCTAAGATGTCAGCAATTACAGCATCATCATCATCATCACCAGCTCACTATACGTCCCCACCGAGGGGCTCGGAGCCTGCCCTAAAGTTAGGTTAAGTTGCCAATTACAGCATATTTTTGAAAAATTCTTTTTTTAATAAAAATCCCTGCACTTACATCACGCTTTAGGCTATATATAATATTTTCACGCCATTAACCTTAGGAGGTAAATATTTTGGATAAAAACCCTAACGTGGGAAAGAAACCATAAGTTGCTGCCAACATCAAGGAAGCAAGATTGCCATGGTTGGTCATCATGTGATGTCATTTTGACAATTGCAATTGATAATTTGACAAATGTAAATAATAGAATAAAGTTTTTATAATCTCACGCGGATGAAGCCGCACGCGCACAGCTAGTATAATATCAAAAGAAAAGCTCCAGATTTCGGGAAGATTATGTATTTGCGTTGCTGATAACGAAAATCGCATTTAATTTTTTTTGTATTTAATAAATAAGCGTCGAATTAATAAAATATAATTGAACAATTTATCTAAAAGTTTTTTGTAAGAATAATTGTAGCACGTGTAAGTTTGGTATGGAACTCGAGCTTGATATCTTGAATGGAATTTGACGTTACGCAGGTTACTAAATTTCGGCAAATATAGTACGGATTAGAAACAAAGTGACAAGACCAAAGTGGAAAAAATTGCTTGACCAAGCCAATGTCCAAAATGGGCTGTAGAGCTAAGGAAGAGGAAGAATAAACAAATTGAGATTAGAGTAAGGAAAGAAAACCCATTTTTAACATACCCGTCGACAAATCGCATATTACTTAAGCATTCTAATTTTATTAAAAGAAGTATTATAAATTTATTTATAACTAGCTGTTGCTCGCGACTTCGTCCGCGTAAAAATATAGCCTATGTTACTCACAGATAAATTACCTTTCTAACGGTGAAAGAATTTTTAAAATCCGCCCAGTAGTTTTTGAGTTATTTCAATACATACAAAAATACAAAAATACAAATCTTTCCTCTTTATAATATTAGTATAGATATTAAATATGAATTAATATATTATTTATTTATAATTACTTAAGAAATACCTTGTTAAGAGTGATGTAAAAGCGAAATAGGCGTCAGAACCATACAATAGAGGACTCTAGGTCCTGCTTACCCCATTAAGTTACAAGCGTGATTTATATTCTTATTGAATAGACAATATAACATAGATACATATCTCCACGTCGGTATCATTTTGCAAAGGACGCGTCTCGCATAAATCAATTATATTCGATGAGTAAATTGCTATATTGCATCGCGAGCGGGACACACACTGCAGTTTCGAATACACACACACCATCGTTTACTGCATCGATATGACGCAACTGCATTACTCTGTATCATATTACATATTACCTATTGACTAGTTAAGGTTGAATGTGGATAGCTACAAAGGTAGAAAACCAAAGATGGATGAAATGTGTGGAAAAGGATATGCATAAGTGAATTCAGACATGACGGCTGATATAGATGTATGGAAGAGCAGTACAATCTATGCCGACCCTCCGCAGGGACAAGCGTAAAATATGCTCTATATTTGTGTGCACATGCAGTGGATCTTGCTTCATACTAATATTATAAATGCGAAAGTTTAGATGGATGGATGGATGTTTGTTAGAGTTTGTAGCCTAAACTGCTGAACGGATCTCGATGAAACTTTGTATAGATGTAGAGAATAATCTGGAAGAACACATAGCATACTTTTGTTTTTTTTTTAATTCGTCGCGAACGGAGTCGCGTCGCGAAAGGTAGTATTTTAATCGATTAGTGGGCTAAAAATCGTGCAGAAATATTGCGTTCATTGATTTAGCATTCAATCAATGATACGAATCAACTTTGATGTGTGATTACGATGTATCTCGGCCCGACTGCAATTACAGTGCTTAAAGCTTTTATAGAAGACCGAGCGATATTTAGTACACATCTAGATGCGAAGCGCTATCCGCGCTTGTAACCGACCTGTTATTAACGCGGCGTCGTTTCTATGCTAATGTGATGTATTAGATCGCTCTTTGTGACCAATTGCTACACGATTGTGTCACGATTCGAGTTATAATTATCACAACCCTTTAAAATACCGACTTTAATCCTGCGTTATTTACATCGTATAGGACATCTAATTCTAGTCAAGTTCCCTTTCCTTTCCACATGCAGCAACGGAAAAGACTTAATGGTATAAGAGATAAAAAGACGTCTTTCCTGATTATCCCCTCTTCTTCTTTTGCCTATTTAAGGTATCTGAAAATTTTTGTATTGGTTACGTTCACCACCACCTTGGTAGTCTTATTAATCTTTCTAATATTATAAATGCGAAAGTTTAGATGGATGGATGGATGTTTGTTAGAGTTTGTAGCCTAAACGCCTGAACGGATCTCGATGAAATTTGGCATAGATGTAAAGCATAGTCTGGAGGAACACATAGGCTACTTGCTTTTGTTTTTTTAATAACACGCGGAAAACTAGTGTTTAGTATAAAATAGTAAAGTTTATACTTATGAGAGTGTAAATTTCAGCTGGCGAACGGCAGCGGCGGCGGCCGCGGCCTGTTCTGCTACCATTGCCCGCCGAGCCTGCCGCCGCATCAGCACCGTCTGCCAACACTAGAATACCCATTCTCAGCTTCACATCCCTGTGAGTATTAATTTTATGCTGGATTATACGAGATTTGGGTTAAGCTCCGCTACATTATGTTCGGTACCGTTGCTATTGCCTTCTAAATGCGTACAGTGGTTTTTCAGTCACAAAAAATGAATGATAAGCTGGTAATTGATTTATTTTTTACATGTAACAAACTAAATAAAAAACTGGTTGTTTCTCTTAGGAATTCTGTAGCTATAGAGGATTGTACAGACTTGTTTAATGTTGTGGATTAAATTTGAACTCCTACTAACTGTAGAAGTTAAAATTTTACGGTTGTTAAATATTTTAGTATGCATATTATTAAAATGCTCTCTAGCATTCTAGAATTTTCTGAAAGCAATAAGATCACATCAATAATTTTTAACTATTTTATAATAAAAAATATGTATATGCTTTTTAAATGTTATTTTATTCATAAATGGAATTAAATGTTTAAGTGGCGTTACGTAACTGCATTTGCAAGAGTCCTCGATTAGCTCAGTTATCGGTCGCGAAACTTCAGTAAGCAAGTTTGTTGTAGCCGCAGCCGCAGCCCGGATAATGGAGTTAAGCCAGTTAAGACCCCCCACTCCCCCCCGACTTGTCTCGATTCACAACTCGATTCTGTCTTGAAATTCGATACTATTCGATTTTGGAACTTGACGGAATTAGGTATATTCAATCTTATTTATCTTATTTAATTTTCAAACTGAATTATTGCTGTGAAAATAATTAAATTTGAATTGTAACCCCTGCTATCAGTAAAGTAATTCAATGAAAACCTAGTTATTTATAGATTTATTTTCATAAATTACAGGAAAATAGTTTTTTAATACATTGGATCCACTGATTTTGTCCTCATTTATCAAATCATTGAAACAATCAATTCAAGGAAACTAAGTTAAAGAAATAGGTTATAAAAATCAGTTGGGATACCCCATCCGGTGTAGGTGTCCGTAGAGGTTGTCGGGGGTGGGGGATGGTAATGTGGTAATGAATAGAGAAGGCAGGGCAGGGTGTGGGGGGTGCGGGGTGCGGGGCGAGGCGCGGGGGAGGTGAAAGGCGCCGCTGGGCGGGGCTCCCCGGTCCCCCGGGATTGGTCGCCGGCGCCATTTATTATTCATAAAATAGTTTTTGAACAGCACCGCCGTCGCGTAACTCGGTTACTCGCAAACTAATTCAATAAGGATCATGTCACTTTGGATTAGTCCCGACGCTCGCCGCGTTTTTTAACTTTAATGCGACGCTATCAAAGGACCTCGTAACGCCGTTAGCGAGCGCCCTTATTTCATTAGGGCCGTCCGAAATGACAGCCCGCCCGCCGGTAATTGCGTAAGCTTGTTAATTTTTAAAATCTATTAACGAATTGCGAACCGGTGCGAAACGAAGTTTTTAAAAGCCCGACGCTACGGCGGCTAGTAGATGAATAAAAAAGCGGTTTAAACGAATCTATTAAATATGTACGCGGCAATTTCCCGACCGCGCCGCTGCTGCCCCCTCGCGGCTTCATTAGGACAATCGTATTGCAAGTTGACTGAACGTCTGTTGATAAAGATGTTAACTATGATATTTTAATAGACAAATTGTATTTATTTCAGAACAAACAACTCGAATAATGACAAACATTTCTTATAAGTTTGTCCTGATCCGACGCTTGTATAACTCCGATCTATTTGATGACAATCACTTACTTACTTACAATTTATTTCATGTTTTAAACTAGATGTTCGATTAAAAGTTGATTTATTTATGCAAGAAACAATGTCGTAAATATCACAGTATAGATAAGAATCTTATTAACATTCTGTTCTATTTTATCTAGTAAAATTTTTGAACAATTACTTCTACGTTAAAATTAAAAGGAAGCTTATTTCATACATTTTAAGCTAAGCTGTGTTGCCACTATTTATAAATCGGTGTTGCATTTACGAGGCGAGCTCAAACTTTTTCCCGCTGCACTTAAGCCTCCGCCGACTTCCGGTTTGCGGAGCAATTTTTAATTTCCGCTGCCCGGGGATTTTTCTCCTGCTTCTGATGAAGGCTCAATTTTTAATATTCAATTAATGGAAATATTTTTAATCTGCACCTTAAAATGCTTTAGCCAACTTATAAATTAAAATTTATTTCGTATTTGAAAATGTTTCTAAACGATATAAGAACTTAGAGTGGGCGCATACCCTTGACTGAACTATCGCACAACTGTTGTTTAGTTGCACAACTAAAAATCGAGTAGTGTGCGCACCTCCATATAAGCCCATAGGAATCAAAGCGAGACTAAACAGTTTCGCGATAGTTTAGTTTCAGGTGCGCACGCTCGTACTTAAATGAAATCTAAACATGAGGCTGGCTACAAACATATTAATAATTAAAAAATCATTTAATTAAATATGTTTTTTTTATATTTATTAGTCAGAAACAAACCCAATATCTCAATAGACATTGGCAGTAGAATAAAACATAATAGAAATGGGTAATAAAGAGTAATAAACGTCATTTAGGGTGAAGACAGCTGTAATCCCTAACGCGAGGGCAATCTGCGACTGCCGGAATGACATTATCAGGAGGAATAATAGAAAAGTTAGTTGTAGGGGAGATTCCTCACTGAATCTATCGTTATGTTGTAGAGTGACCATGATATTTCTGGTAATACATAATTAATTGTCTTATTTAAACAAATATGTTGTTAAAAACTATTATAGTAGGGACACTTAGCGTTAATGCGAATAATAATTACAATTTACTTTCTAAGTTTACTTTTTGTAAACTTTACTACTATTGTAAACTTAATTTTATTGTCTAGCATTAATTTAACATAAAGCACAGAAACACAAAAAAATACTTTCTTCCTAACATTATTTCGTCAACAACATATAAAAAAATTATACAAAACAAGATATATGAAAGATGAGAAATTAGAAATACCATGAACCAAGAACATTTATCATAAATCCCATTAACTTTATACTGACTCTATTATAATAGTGTGTCATCAATAGCTAGGGACATACGGATCCCATAGAGATAGCAGACGTCCGCTGGGCGCGATCACTGCCTGCCTAATGTCCTGGCATTTCCGGACTACTCTAATTTTATGGCTACTTATAATGATACCATTTAATACTTTATTTATTTTATTGAATAGAAGAAAAATTGTTTGTTGTTTCCACACTTATGTTAGAGTATTACTTTATTGTTTTATTTAAATTGCAAATGAGTGTGCATGATTTGGGCAATTGCTAGGTTGTTTTATGCCCTCTACGCACTCAGTTTTATGTGAACAGTCCGACCGTTCAGATTAATCTAATAAAACTAGGAGCTTCCAATATAGTTCCCAGTTCTAATAAGTAGGTAAGAGTTCTAACGTGTGCAGGCAAAACTGAGACCTGAACAGCTGTTAGATTTATCTGAACGATCCGACTGGTCAGATAAAATTGAGCATGTGTAGCCAGGCTTTAGTGGGTACCTTTATACTCGCTAACTCCGTGGGGCCTTTACATTTATAAGAAATGTACAAAAAGCGTCTTTTAATGTCACCATTAGACTATCTGTGGCGGTTAGAAGTATAATAACCTTACCTAATAACCTTACGGTAAATGAAATTTAAAAATCAAGTAAATTAAATTTGTTTTCCTACAGACACAAGCTATTCCTACCACCCGGCGATCCACGATGACACGTTCGTACGTCGCAAGCAGCGCCGGAACAGGACCACATTCACGTTACAGCAGGTAATCTTCTTACTGATGTCTTGGATGATTGTGGCCATGATAACACACCAACATCTATGGCCCCACCGATACTCGGCTAATACAGGCCGAATCGCGCGACCGCACACAGTCCGCACACCTTCTTAATTACCTACAAATACCTTCAAATTATATCGTCTCTTCTTTTTGCACTCTTCGTATATTCTAGACATTACGTAAAAGACAATCTGATTTATACTACCTGTAGGAATTTTGCAAACAGTTCAGTTATAATGTTCTGCCGTTTGTAGGTTTGTAATCGCAATTTATTTATTATACGTTTTATTCCAGCTGGAGGAATTGGAGACAGCTTTCGCTCAAACACATTACCCTGATGTCTTCACCCGAGAGGATCTCGCTCTCAAGATTAACCTCACCGAAGCCAGAGTACAGGTACGTTATAAATACGTCGAGTATATTCTTATCTTAAGACAAATTACGTTATACTCAGAGTTATTAAGTTGTCTCCTTTGTGTAGATTTAGTATAAATTTACACTAAGGCATGCCCGTGAAAAATATAATATTAGTGGGGCAGCAAATGATATTTAAGTTTTAAATTCACTCTATCAAATCGTATCGTTGTCACTGCATTTTAATTCCAGTCGTACCTATTAACTGTTTACCTAATAACTAAGTAACTACATATTTATGTACGCAATGGTATAAGACACTTAAAACACGAAGTTGTAATTCTAATATAATAGTTTTTGCGATTCGTATGTTCTAGTCTCTTCGCATATTCAAGGAGTCGCATATAATAAAAATATCGTGAAAACTATGACGTCGTAAACTTATGAATGGTTTACGAGGCGCGTGGCGACGCCCGCCATCTAGCGGATATTATAGAAGTCGACGGCCGGAGTTTATGTTCGTCCCGAGCTTGTAAATTCATGATTTAACTGTCGCTCGTGTCTCGGTAATATGTTTTGACGTATCGCATTTTTGCGAGTCGAGAAAGTATCTATGACTGTTATCGCTTATAACCGTGGAATTCTAGCCGTAAAACTTTGTTTTTACAAAAGCGTATCATCAGTAGAAACTTACGGTAACATCTACTGACTATTGGATCTTGTTACATAAGTCACCTTTGCTGAAATTATATTAATTTACCTTAAACTGAGACAAGAACAAAACATAATTTTAATTAATACGACAATCATGTAAGATTAGATATTTACTTGTACTTCATTTATTTATCACTAACTGTTGCCTGCGACTTCGTCCACGCAATATTAAGATTAAGTGAAAGTCCGGTCGAAACGGCCCAGCCGTTTCGGAGATTACTGGGAACAAACGCGGCTTGCGGACAGACAGGCAGACAAAAAAAAATTAAATACGATTTTCCTTATCAGCAACGCAAATACATCATCTTCCCGAAATCTGGAATTTTTCTTTTGATATTACAAACAGACATTCCAATTTTATTATATGTATATATGAAGGTACTAAGTCGATACTTCTCAATAATTAAAAACAAATAGTTTCAGTTATATATTCTATTTACTGCATCTACATAGGTATGTGAGAAGCAATTGAGTTTTATTTATGCGATCCGAGGGAAGCCGGCACATGCAATATCTCGAGAGCTTTTACCGCGCGGGGTGAACTTTTTAAACTGAAATTCATTTTAGATTTTATTTTCACATTCGTATGTAGATAGAGAGGCATGCTAACAGACGTTAAGTGAAAACGAGTCACGTTTAAACGTATTCCTTCAAAGCATTGAATATAAATATAAACTTATAGTATTTCAAATACAGAATATTATAGAAATGGTATAAAAGTGTATGAAGGTATCGCATTATAAAAAGCTCTGAAAACTTTTACCTAAGCCTATTCATTAGATCTTGAATATAATCTGTTAAATGTGTCTCTAGTTATAAGGGTTTTTTAATAACCTAGTGCGAATTTTAATGGAAAATCGGAAGGAATCGGAGCAAAATCATTGGCCTGCTAGTGCTGTTTATAATCTTAATTAAACGTAGAATGCACTGAAACCTAGTTAAAAGAGTATAGAACGCCTTTGTGTGTTATTTTATGTTATAGAACTAAAAAGTAAACTAAAATTAAGTATTTATTGCTAAAGGAATATTTTTTAATGAAAAAAGGAACATCCTATATGCACACGGGTGATAACCAGTACTACACTATTGGCGCAAAAAAATGTGTACGGCGAGCGCACGGCATCATACAATGTACCTAGATTAGTTAATGAACTATACTCACATTTAATCAAATGTATAACACGAAACATTATGCATAAACAATATTTATGTACGCAAGCCACTGTAGCGCTAGTGAAAAACCATTGAGGTTTATTTACCGTTTTGTATAGTATACTGGTTTTTATGGTTTCTTATTTTTAAAAGAAAAAAAATACTGTAAATGTTATTCTAAAGTAACTGGAACTGATATTAGAGAATTAAATGTTATTTTTAATCATCAAATTAAATTATACATGCGAAGTGTAATCCAGGTTTAAGAGAGGATCGGGTGTAACACGTAACACGCGGTTTTAGGTAAATTGCTCGGCGTAACCGCGCGTCTTTTATTTATGTACAAATAAAAAATTGCCCAATTCACGGTCTGAGCACGGCAGCTCGGTTTTAGTGGCGACGTGGCTTAGCTTTTATGACCGTTTAATATTTGCTTGGAAATCTCCTGGTTTGTTTGACGACAAAATGTCTTCATGTATTGAATATCTTGTGTGTTAAAATTGATATTAAAAGAGAATTTAGTTTGAAGAATACTATAACACTTTTTCTCTATTACTTTACTCTCTACCATCCTAAATAATACCAATCAAAAATTGTTTTGCTTATTTAGTTAACTCTCTTATAAAAATAGCAAAAAAACAAACACTTTTTTTCGATTGGGAAGTCAATTTTAACGAGTGCTTTTGTCGATGTCTACTCGCTACACAACACCATACAACACACTACATGTGTAAGTCGATATCCAATTTGTTCGGCCCGTCGATCCCGACCTAACCACTTCCATTAGTTAACTACCGTCCATTGTCAAAATCCACTCTAGTTTGCCGAAACCACCAAAACAGTTGAGAATTGAACGGATAGATCGCCACTGATATTTGACCTCTGTAGATAGAAGCAATTGTCCACATATCAGTATAACTCCGAGTATAGTGGGGGCGGGGGAAGTCAAGTTATAGTGGTGGCATGTAACGTGTTTAAGTCGCTCATCTCGAAATGGTATTACGGCATAACCCCCCGCGCGGGGTTAGCCCCTCTCACACCTTGCACACGTGCTTCTGGGATTCAGGGCTGTCACTGATTGGTTAATTTTGTACAATTTTTATTATTTATTAAAGAAAACTAAATATTTCCGAGTCATACACAATTATAAAAAAAACTTTATTTGTCTATACATTTTAAAACATTTCATTTAATTAATACTTGAGATAATTCGAGAAGTGGCGTATCTGTGGTGTTACACAATAATTCCTAAAAATAATAAATTCTTTAAATACATATTCATAATTCTCCGTAGCCGTTTTGTTCAACCCTATTACATCGTAATATAATTGAGTCGGCTTTCAATTTGATTCACATTCTCGTCCGGTCGCGGAGTGTCGGTGATAATTCGCCCGAAAAATATAAAAAGAAAGCACCGACCGTCCGACATATTGGATTACGGGGGCCCAACGCGGGGAACATACCTCTACACTAAATGCTACAACTCGCCTCAAATTCGCTCACAATATGACAGATAAGCTAACGTATTGGATTTAATAAAGTAAAAGCTCCATTTCTTACCTTTTTCATATTTTTGTTTTTCACACTGAAATTGAATTCTACGTTCGATATGTTCCACTTATTTAAGTGATACAATTTCTTACTGTACTTTATATAACTTCTAATCTATACTTATACAGAAGTAAATGTAATAATTTGTATATTTATCACCAGATTTTCTAACAATCTTACTTCTTACTAATAATACTAAAGTTTGAAGGATTGATGTTTGTGATAGTTTGTAGCCAAAACTGTTGGAAGGATGTCGATGAAATTTGGCATAGATGTAGATCATAGTCTGGAAGGACACAGACAACTTGTTTTTTTTTTAATTCGACGCGGACAGAGTCGCGGGCGAAATCTAGTAATAACTATATTAATCCGATTGGATTTAACATAGTCCATCTTCTGAAAACTGAGAGTGTTTCTACTCTAAAATTTTGATCATTAAAATATTGCATAAATAAAATAAACTATAGAATAAAAAACCTAACACAATAACGAAATAAACGCAGTCGCGAGTCGAGCATATTTGTGTTGCTCTCAATCCAATACAGATGAGATTGACGCAGCTCTAGAGACGCGAGTTAAAACAATAGCGTGCACAAGTGTGCAAACATTAGAACAATAAGACAATGTCCTGTACAATAGCGCTGCAGGCGATGCCGGGGGGCACGATACATCGCGACTACCGATTGTAACGTGCTATTTATGTTTAGCTTAATTGCTGGCTACGAGTGCTACGTAAACTGTGTGCTACGAAATTTCTAAATTACGTAGCCGATACCTGACCTGAAATACAAATTAAAAATAGCGTCTAATTAGTACTCCAATGAATCTACATATATTATTCACTAGCTGACGCCTGCGATTCCGTCCGTGTGGGATAAAAAACAGTGAATGCTTATGTGTTCTTCCAGACTATGCTCTACATCTATTCCTAATTTTGTCAAGATTCGTTTTTGCGTGTAGGCGGCGAATTCTAACAAACATCCATCCAACTTAACTTTCGCATTTATAATATTAGTGAGATTTGAAGTTGAATTTTAACAATTTGTGGGTAAGCAATAAAACTCTCTACGTACTACCCTTATGAAATATATCTTAATAATTGTACAGTGCAATGATTAAGTTATGATTGTAATAATTCTTGTAACTGATCCTATCTCTCTGGAGACGTACTCTGTGCACAGAGCACGCAACCCTATCCGCGTGCGACCATTGCTAACGACGCGACGTGTTATTTTAATTTGACTTTTGTAATGACATACGGATTGAAATTATGAGAAACAAAATATAGATAAAAAATATGTAGATAATAATTACATCTAATAGTTTTGAAATTAAAATTCAATATGCAGATGATTGCTTAGTTTGATTTGTTGAGTGATTGCAATAAAAAAAAACAGTTTTTTAAATAAAATTAACGTAAATACAGTTACCAACATAAACGTTTAAAGTATATCGAATTCAGTAATTAATCATACTAAATGCAAAAGTTTAGATGGATGGATGTTTGTTAGAGTTTGTAGCTTAAACGGCTGAACGGATTTCGATGAAATTTGGTATACATGTAGAGGATACTCTGGAAGAACACATACTCATTTGTTTTGTTTTTAATTCCACGCGGACGGAGTCGCGGGCGAAAGCTAGTAAGAAATATTTTAAAATGAGATATAATTTTTATTGTTGTTATTAAAACGCATCATTTAATAATCACAATAACATCCGTATGTCGTCGAGTACACTCCACTTGGCACTCCGCTCCGCTCTCACCCGCCTCTTTATCAATCACTCCACAATCAAATCGGGGGTGAAAATGAAATACGTCATTTTGTTTTACTTTTACTGAAGGTGATTTATTTAAGAATTTAAGGGCTCTTTCTTTGTTCCTTTTTAATTTTAATAGCAATTAATTTTGAATGTTATTCAACTATTTTTTAAAATCATTAGTGACAATTTTCATTTTATGTTATATCAAATATTTTTTCGTAAACTTAGATACTTACCTTTAAATATTTATTACTAAATTATTACTTTCTTTTAACGGATTCTCTTCACTACGGCCTGTTCTACAACTTTATCCAACAATCTTTAACATTATGTCATAAATATGTTTTGTTTAAGAATCTGTTTGAAGTACTTTTGATAATAAAGTCATTTAGTAGTTTACAATCGAGTCAATAACGCTCAATTAAAATATGGACCTCTAATTCGACTAACTGCTTCACTTAATTGAACTTAAAATATGGGACTCTTAATTAATAAAGCAAACTGAGGTAATGGACAAAAATAAATTACTGTTCACATAACATTTTGTTAAAGGAAAAAGCAATAGTTAATTAAAGAGAACTCTTAAAACTCAGAGAATCTTTCAATCTGCTTAAGCAGCAATTTTTTTTATCGATAAGTGTAGAGTAAGTATAAAATTTAAAACATTTCTATAACACAAAATTAATTAATTAACCTCTATCTATACTTAATATAATAAAGCGCAAACACACACTATTTTGTGGCGTAAGATGTCAGCAATTACAGCACATTTTTTAATAAAAAAATCCCTACACTTACGTCACGCTTTAGGCTATATATTTTCACGGTATTAAACTTAGGGGTAAATAAATTGGATAAAAACCCTAATGTGGGAAAGAGACCATACGCTACAAGCTGCCAACATCAAGGAAGCAAGATAACCATGGTTTGTCATCATGTCATGTCATTTGGACATTTGCAATTGATAATTTGACAAATTTAAGCAATAAAATAAAGTTTTTTATAATTACACGCGGATGAAGCCGCACGGGAACAGCTCGCTTTAATCTATATAGCTTTAATCTCGTCTATTATTAATTTAACCGTTCTAATAAGTTAAATACTGCTACGGCGTAGCGTAACCTCATGAGATGTAGAACGCTACGAAAGATAATTCGCCCGTAAGTAAGTTAACGGAGGATATGTCTACGTTTTACGGGAGTTACACTTCGCGTAGAATCTAATTAGTTTGGTGTGGATGCATGAAACGTGTACGAGTTCCGAGTTAGTCTTAATTAAGCAATAAGCCTTGTTTATTACGATAATTGATATAGAATTAAGGCTTTGTTACGTGATAGATTAATATGGATGGATCTCCATTAATAATGTTATTGTTGCGGGAGAGAATAATACAAGTATCTTTGATTCTTTTCATTTATTTATATTTTAATTGTTAATCATATTACGCTCTGATTGATATATTTTTCATTCGTTATAAAATTATTAAATATTTATTTTACTTATAACAGAAATTTAACCATAAGAAGAAATTGAGATGTAATATTATTTTGTATATATTTATGTCTTAATTTATTTTTTAAGATATGGTTAACTGTTTAGTTCAAAATTAAGAAGTTATTTCGAATTGTTTTTAAATATGTCGTATCCATATTATGTCTTACGTCTTAAGTAAGAAAGCTTTTCGGATGTTGGTTGGGATCACGGAAGATTTAGCAGTCTCAGTGTATTAGGGGGTTAGGGGGTGGGGATGGGAGCAATTTGCCCCTAATCATGTGATGAAAAACTTAACTCAACTTCTCTTTTATCCGGATAATATACAACCTTTAATAATATAAAGTCAATCTTCATTAGTTACTTAAGGATATGTTGGATTAAACCAGACTATTTATAGAATATTTTATTTACTTTTATATGTTTGATGCCCATATACATGTACATATGTATAATATCATTTAAAACAACAAATTAGTGAAATACTAGCTTTCGCCCGAGAGTCCGTCCGCGTGGAATAAAAAAAAAGAAAAACAAAACATTCATCCATCCATCGCTGTCGAAAGGAATAAATAGTATCCTATGTCCGTCTCCTGGCTCTAAGCTACCTCCTCACCAATTTTCAGTCATATCGGTAAAGCCGTTCTTGAGTTATAAATAGTGTAACTAACACGACTTTCTTTTATATGTAGAGATTAGTAAAAATTTAAATTAGTGATGTTATTGGAGATTGAATAAGCTTAAACTTTTAAGCAAAATTTCATTTTTATTTCTGTATAGTAATAGAGTTAACGTGAAACAGTCTTTACGAATTTGTTATTTCTTAAGAATTATATTATAAATAAATTAAAACAAAATGTCGCAGTTTGATAGTAGACTCGTAATTTCAAAAGCGCAAAAAGGCACCACATCATCACTTAAAAGTTACCCCCGCTCGCGTAATTACGTCAAACGGTACGTAATATTTTAAAACATTTCATACGTGAAGTTAAAGGAAGTTAGCGATGTCGGTGAAAGTATGTTAAGAAAGCAGGGGGAGGTGAAAATGTTACGAGACGATGACGTCACATGATGGCGGAGTTAATGTATCGTAATTGCATGTTTGACGGTTTAACGACAATGATTGACGTTGAAACTTTTATATAAATGAAGGTAAGATTTAACTTAGATATTAAGTACATTAAACTTATAGAAGAGACTATCTTGAAATTAAAATTTGTAACAAAAAGTGATGGATGGATGTTAGACTTTGTATCCTGAACTGCTGATTGAATCTCGATTAAATTTGGCATACATTATTTACTTTTCTTTGTTTTTTTTATTCCAAGCGGACGTACTCGCGGGCGACAGCTAGTTTAGTATTATAATAAAACTCAACACTTAATGACAATGAATAAAAGATACAAAAGCTATTATTCGCGTATCTTTTGTTACCTTATAACATAAGCAATTAACGGACCACCCGCTAAAAGTGTGATTACACTTGGCACCAGCAAACAATATATTTGTTATTATTTAACTCGAGCGCACTCAGCGCAGTATAACGAAGGCAAACATTTAACCGAACAGTAGGTAATTACCGCGCCCCCACTGTTCTCGACACCCCTTGTAACACAACCAATTTACATTGACCCACCGCTATTCATTAAATGCCTTTATACAGTATCACAATTTTGATAGATTAGGGGACGGTGGAGGTCGCGAATCTTTGGTCTTTATCGACTTGGAGTGATAGGGTCGTATGTTGCTACATGTGTTTAGGAGGTTAAAACCTTGTCGGTACAAGGGCTGAATGTGTTATCGATGAACTATAGAAGGCATTTTTTTAGTCTGACGAACTTTATTATAAATGTAACTTCACATTAATATTTATTCTCATAAAGCCCCGACATACGATTTGTTATAAGGTTGTTAAGGAATATATAGGTTAACCAAGAATATAAAAGCACTGGGTTGGTGGCGCTTCAATCAATCGTCTTCTACATTGCATATGCTACGCCGTGTAGTTCTCAATTTCCCCTACAATATGGCGAGATTTTTATATTCCTGGTAACACCACAACATTTTTTTCTACAGACATTCTAGTAGAATAGCAAATAGCTAAAAGATTCCAGGTGACTCAGTTGTCACATCATACTAATATTATAAATGCGAAAGTTTAGATGGATTGATGTTCGTTAGAGTTTGTAGCCTAAACGACTGAACGGATCTCGATAAATTTTGGCATAGACGTAGAGGACATTCTGGAAGAAGACATAAACTACTTACTTTTGATTTTTATAATTAAATGCAGACGGTGTCGCGGGCGAAAGCTAGTAATAGATAAAAAGGACTTTGATACCGTGTTTATTGATTTTAAAATTATCTACACAGTAATATAATATTTGGCGAACACGAAGCATCCCTTCAACAATAAAATGAAGACGTAAGGGGTGCGTTAGGGTTGGCTGTCTCTCAACGCGTTTAAATATTAATACTCTAGTAAGAGATAAAAACTATTAGGGCGGCCGTCGGATTATGGTCGGATTATTATTTTAACCGAATTAGCTTACGATCGTTAAGGGTATATTTTGATGCTTGACGCGTCACAGACTTAATATTACAGAGGTATCATTTAATAGTTTAAAGATTTCTAACCTTTTGAAAAAATTAGAGCTTCAAAGATAACACTGCGAAATTCGATCATTTAATTGCGAAAACTGGAAAATTAATCTAGAAAGATATGTAATTGTGTTAAGTATACGTTAATTTTGAACGCTCATTTATGAATTTCTCTTAACTAAGAAACCTTTAGTAATAATTCTTATAGTATTACAAATTAAGATTCTAATAAAACATCGACAAAAATGTACAAACACTGTAAAAGTCTTGATATTTAACCTACTAACTCGTCTGCGTTACAACATCACAATGAGATTTCATAGCATCAGAGAGCTTATTAAAAGTAAATTGCGAAAATTGCAGTGCAAATGTGGCCCGACTTGTCGTGTACGGCTAACCAGCTTATACTGCCCAATCACATGAGACCCATTATCCACTGTATTTAACACAGTTGTGTAGGTCTTCTTTAATTGGATATCGTTGCAATTCACCAGTATAAATAGACCTATCGTAGCATACATTGTCAATGGTGATATAGGTCTTATTTATTGGATATATTCCCCCACATAGAAGCGATGTGTAAATCTTTTAGTTATAATAAGCAACAAAATGGGGTGGTAATGATGCAGTATGGATTTGTAGTGTTGACAGGTGGTATACAGGATTAGGTGGCTTAAGGAAATGGTTGTTTAGTTATTTTGTATTACCATAAATCATGACATCCGTAGTTCAACGTAATCATTTATTGTTTTTTTTAATAGGTATGGTTTCAAAACCGAAGAGCGAAATGGCGGAAAGCGGAGCGCTTGAAAGAAGAACAAAGAAAGAGGGAAGGCGCTGAGGTGATGGCGAAACGAGATACCGCTGATGATAAGGTATGAATTATTTCTTGTTCACACTCCCTAAAATGTAGCCTGTAAAACACCGAGAGGCTTTATTTGTACTCTATTTTATTTGACCAATTATGTCAGGCTGTTTGCTTACATTATAACAGAATATGTTAAGTTTGTGCTATATTTTATTAGCTCTCACAAAATCATGTTCTTTGGCGTAATCACCGAGACCATACACCATAGACCTAGACTGTCTTTGACTTTCAGAACGGGCGCACCTTTGACTTAACAATCGCACAACAGTTGTGCGATTGTCAATTGTTTCGCAGTTTATTCAACTGTTTAGTTGCACAACTAAATATCGAGTAGTGTGTACCTCCGTATAAGCTCATAGGAGTTAAAGCGTTTAAACAGTTATGTTAAAGTTTAGTAAAAGATGTGCGCGGGCTCTTACTAAGCATTCCAACTTTTATAGAACCATGTGATATTTCTTCTATATCTATAATGACGCCTTTACTGATTTAAGCAACTGTCCAGGGTTCATCGGAGTGCATGTCTCGAGGTTCTGGTGAAGCGTCTCCGATGTCAGGCGCAGCGTCTCCCCGCGCCTCGCCTCCTGTCACGCCGGGCTCACCGCGTCGCTCGCCATTACGCTCCCCACGCTCACCACGCCACTCGCCTAGCAGATCGCCTAGGCTTGACAGGTAGAAAATTAGAACTAAAAAATGGGACCCGCCTGCACTACCTATCGGATATAAAATGTATTTTCAAAATCGGTCCTCCAGGAGCGGAGATTTGCGGTAACAAACATAAAAAAACATGCAAAGGAATTGAGAACCTCCTCCTTTTGGGAAGTCGGTTAGAAAGAATATCATTTTAAGTGTCCATACAGAAAAGTACTATGCGTTTTTTATGTATAAGTAGTATAATGGAAATAACACACCAGGTCGGAGGCGGGATGCTCACCAGCGCCGTCGGTAGGCAGCGCCGGTTCGCGAGACGCGGCGCCCGACCCACGGCCACAGCATCACATCTTCTCACCCTTCGAACAGTAAGTGTATAAAATAACTACAAAATATCAAAAATCTTTATTGAAAAAAATTATTTATAGAGACTCACCTAAAGAACCATTTTGTCTCCTACTGAACGGGGGTTGCTTCAATGAAAAATTCACACAAACAGAAAAGGCACGAAGTTAAGCTTGATGTACAAACTTTTTTACTTACTAGCTGTTGCTCGCGACTTCGCCCCGTGAAATTAAAAAAATATAGCCTATGTTACTCACGGATAAATTACCTTTCTAACTGTAAAAGAATTTTTAAAATCGGCCCAGCAGTTTTTGAGTTATTTCAATACATACAAAAGTACAAATCTTTCCTCTTTATAATATTAGTATAGATTCGTATGTTGTTTTACAAACTTTTTATACTCTTAGCGGCACTGTTTAACAGATTTAAAGAGTTGAATGTTGAATCATCGTTGATTCTTAACGCATGTCGTCATGTCGGGCTTCATGAAGATGAGTGTAGTTGGCAATTAGTTAATTAAGGCCT
>LD688935.1:4743180-4753607 GCA_003118335.3 Papilio memnon
TTCTTGTTTTAAACTGACGAAAAACGAAAAAAGAATTTTTTTAACATTTCACAGTCAATCAACAATATATCATTTTCGATTTTATATTCACAAATTGAATAAACTTGTCCGATAGAGTGATGAAGTGTAACTGCAGCGGGGAGCCTAATTGCGTCTGATCCAAATAACGAATTAAAGTACCACCCGGTAATTTGTGCGGGAGTTGCTTTATCGCTCCCTACAATTTGCATAGCAATGCTCCGAACTAGGGTGACCATATAACGAACCATATAGAACATCCTTGTATACTTGACACATTTGTTTAATGATTAGTTAAGCTGTCCTCTAGTGTATTCTCATTCTAAATCTACCATAAACGTATCTCTTAGACCATTAAATGACCCTGAGTATGGACATGAAAATCAACAAGCAAATCACTATTCTTTTGTTTCAAACTGTCGTATACTAAGATTTTAAATATATATAAAAGCTTAGACGACCGGTATACACTAGCCAAATGCATGTTTATGGGCGTCGCCCGGGACTAAAATTAAGGTACTATATAAAAGTAGCTGCATGAACTGGCCTAGTTCTAGACTTACCTTTGGCTTTGCCTATGCACTTGACTGCACATAACGCGTCAAATTAATAGAGGCAGATAGAATATTAAATTTTTTCTAGAATAATGTTCTTTTAATCTGCAATATTGTGCAATATGGTTGCCCTACGAAGTCGGGTGGCTCGCTCCTCGCTCGCCACTTTTCCGAACTTGCCGCGTTGCTACAACTCGCCCCCCGCGGCAGCCCCCCGCACCCGCGAGCCTCAGGAATGATTTACCTAATAAAAATTATGCTGATTTATTTACAACTTTTATCATTTCCCGCGCATATAATTTGTTCCGCGCATCCGCCTCTTGATTACTTAAGGAATTGGATTTTGTTCGTTTCCAAGTTGTTTGTTGTTGCTCGGATGTTGTTAGTGGTGATATTTGTTGTTTCATTGTAATCAATCTTCTTGACGCGTAACAGTTGTCAATCGTATAATTAGGTTAACTTTGTTATAATGATAAAAAATAAAAATCAAGATTAGCGTAAGAGCGGGCGCACACCTTTGACTCAACTATTACACAACTGTTGTGCGATCGTCGATTGTTTCGCAGCCAATTCAACCGTTTTGTTGCACGACTAAAAATCGAGTAGTGTGTACCTCCATATAAGCTCATAGGAATCAAAGCGCGACTAAACAGTTGTACGATAGTTTAGTTTAAATTAAAATGAGAGAGTTATTGAGTCAAATCGATTTAAAACAAGTGTGTATTTTTATGTTTTTTTATATAAAACTAATACCTATACCCTATACTCGTACTAGACACGCTTAAAGCCAAGACGCAAAAACAAGTGAATGTGGAATGGCACTCCGACGTCAAAGGCAAGAGAAGCGATTCCTTGCAAATTGCATTTACGCGTCCCACGGGCACCTTATCGAGTTTGACTCTCAAAGAGGCGGAATTTTTAAAAACTTAGACTCAGGTGTACGATGTACTTCGGATTGTGGTTTCGCTTTGTTCTCCGAATGTACTCGATAGGGTTGACGAAGTTAGCGAGTTTCGGCGCTCCCGGATAATTTGTGTTCCCGGCCGCGGGATACGATTACGAGTTCTCCGGAATCGAGTTCTGTCCGCCGCTTGTAGCCAGCGACAATCTAGTTTGGAACCGAGTGGACTTAATGTTTAACTTTGTAGTTAATAACGTAATAAGTTATTTGCTTATAGTATTGCTGCGAGGATTGTAGTATTAAAAGTTATGTAAAGATTGTTACGAACTAATCTAAGTACTGCTTAATCTATGTGTAGATATATTTTAAGTTTAAAGTAGTAAATGACATTTGTTTACTAAAAGTAGAATAAGTCGGCATATATCTTTAACTTAACACGCTGATTTAATGTTAATTATTACAATTGTTTTTAATTAATTAAAAACGTTAAAAAATCTGTAATTTGAGAGACATATAAATGAAAAACAAATCTAATAATCCGAACAACGCATCTCGTTTGTAGCGTGAAATGAGGCCATTTCTATTCTGTTCGCAAACGAATTCACAACTTGGCGAAACTCATAAAATCATCCGCGAAACACACTTTTATTAAACGCAAACACAGCCGCGGGCTGCGCATAAGTTAACATAACATTTCACTTGTTAAAAGATAATTTAGGATGTCCGTAGAAATGTACGCGGATCCAATCTACCTCAGCTCCCGTAGGCGACTAGGTAATTGCTTAAGAGAAAAATCCAAATGAGAAATGAAAAGGGAATGTTCAGAGGGAAAATTATATAATTGAATATCTTTTCCGTAAGTATTATGAGGTATAAAATATGATAATTAAATTCTAGCTCACGGCAACGAGCCGGGATCAGTTGGGTTATGAATTTATGAACATTCGGTTGCGTCGCGTCTATAAAAAATGTAATTTTAGATAAAAAATTCAACGTTTTCAATAAGAGTAAATCATGTTTAAACATAGGTATTATAAAGACATTTTATAGTAACAAAAAAATTCCTAATTCTTTGATTGAAATGTATCAAGGCAATTATTTTCTATTCAAAGTGTGTGAAATATTTTTTCAAACGTTAAAATTACATATAACGCGATGTACAAATTTGTCATCGTTGGATTGATTCCCGTCGATAGTATCGGGAATTCTCAATAGGATAAAAAGGTTCGGATAAAGTGAAGGTCCGGATTAAGAAATCGAGTCACGGAGCGTCACGACGCGACGACGCGGCGACGTAACGAGTTTACCGCACAAACACTCGTGATTGCTAACGACCGGGCTGAGAGGAAATCCTATTCCTTTGCCCCAAGCTTACAAACCAAACGGACAAATTCACTCTAAGATACGTTTACATAGAACTCTGTCAGTTTTATTACGACCAAACTGAATAAATGTGGCAAAAGTGCAAAAACTGGCACACTTATGTTAAAAAATAAAAAAAGTGTATAAAATAATTTTCAATTCCTGCAAATTGGCAATTTTTGTCAAATTTATTATACGCATATGATTTTTTTTGTGCATTTTCCTGCTATAAATGTCTACATAAAATGTTTTGAAAGACTAAAATTATTTATAAGGTATATAATTTGACTCGCCCTTAGCGAACGCGAGAAAGCGAAACGGATAAACTAAACTGTATGAAGCCGAGGATAAATAACTCACAAGGTAACGGGACCGGAACGTTCTGAACATCAAAAAGGAGCTATTATGAAAAATCGTAACGCATTTACTGGGCGGACTCTGTTAAATTATTCATGAGTGAAATTGCTACTCGGTACAGTCGCCTCACGTGAGAACCTTGTGGTAATTGTGATAAGATTCAAAAGGCGTGCGTCTCACTATGTCTTGGAGGCACGGGTCGCAGCCGGGGGTGCGCCCCGCCCACTCACGATAGTTGCGGGGGTTAGAGGGTTGATTTCTTCATTGGATGTTTTTTAAATTGGAATACGTGTAAGCTATCTTTCAGTATGAATAACAACTTAGTTTTCATAACATTTGGCCATATGAGTTTAGTATTTGGATTATCAAATCTAAAAAAAAACATTAGAGACTTCGTGCACGTTTAAAATTAACCGTTTTCTTACAAGTTCAGATGTAAATAAGATATTTTTCTCATTAATCGATAAAACATAACTTAATAAAATTTCCTACATATAACAGGAAAGACATTTTCTAACGTCCCCAGTTCACCAGACTAAAGTCCTTCACAACATTTGGAATATAAGAACATGTTTCTGAAGCTACTAGGAACAAATAAATCACTCGATTGAGTTATAAATATTACTAATATGACCCTAATATTAAACACAAAGACGACCGAGGCTCCACAAACGCTCTTCAATTCGTGACGGAACCCTTTGAGCGCTCTAATTAATATAATTTAAGCGCGTAATTAGAGGACACGTGTGACGCAACGCGTAGTGATGTCCTGTGCGTGACAAATGCAATTATATCGATAAATTGATACAGCTACAAACATTGTGGTTAATAAACACTATAATTAGTTAATATCTTTTATAATGATTGATTGACTATTTACTAGATATAATCATCAAAACGGATTTAAATTATGATAAGGAATTTCATCAAATAATTGCTAAGGTAGTCTTTATTTTCTTTAATGATATTATCTATCTAATGGGCAGGGTGGCGAACATTTATGCATCAAAGTATAATTTTTAAAGAAATGTTTAATGCGGTCTTAGACGTGCCATCGTATAAATTTGACTGCGACTATTACGTCAATTCCATGGCTGCTACTACATAATTACTCGTAGTGTTTTTTATGATTTTCGACATGCCCGAAGTATTATGTCGTGTGCTTATGGCGCGCGTGGCAATGGTTCGCCACCCCTGACTTTTCATTTTTAATAGTTATAAATATCAGTTTTAGAACAATACGACCCAAAGGAATCCGAAGGGTATAATGAGGTTAAAAATGCTCGATATCATTTTAATCATTGGGACTTTTTCCTTCCCATCCCTAAAATATTGTCGCGCGCATTTCCATCCTCCGTGCCGACTTCATTCAACGTTTTAATTTATGCCTTTTTTACGCAATAACGTTTAATTGGACTTTATTTATCACTTTTAATTTTTCTAATTTGATAACATGAGCTGGGTTTTATTAGAATTTATGAAGCGACGTCCGTTGTTGATGACGGACGCGGTGCGGGGCAGTGCGGGAGGGGGAGTCTCTAGTGTTGTATCAATTTAAATGCCTAATTCTGACAAATGTGTTTCGATTAGAATCATTAGAACAATTTTGTTTTCTTTTCATACAAATTATACATTCATCTATCGATTTGTATCACGATTTAAGTTAGATTTATGATGTTTTAATATTTTCATCGTACCAAATTTTAATTCGATATATCTTGATTTACGAATGTTTTTTGAACGCTTTTTTCTAACGTATAATCTATTTTTCATTATTAGAGTTCAACCCCAAAAGTCAACCCTGATACCGAAGCCTCTTATTTGATGGCTTAAAAAACAAAAGCAGTACTTCGAGGATTTTTAAAGCCATAAGCAGTTTAAAGTCCGCGGGGAGTCGCGGTACATTAGCGGTCGGATCTACAAATGTTATTATTTTCTTGCGTCGGATTACCGCGGATTGAGGATTCGAGGTTTAGAGGTACTCACAGGGTTAAAACACTTTTACCATGTTAGAAATCGATTTTGTCTTATCGATATTCAAATAATCGATGTTTCGAATCAATGCTTGCTGAAGGCCTAGTTTTAGTCCTTTTCCCCTCCCATTCTTATCTTATGAGCTAAGGAAATGGATTTGACGGTGGTCTCGTGCGTCTCCTCTTTCGTCGATAAGGGGTATTGTATCTGTAAGTGTACATCCCCTCCCCTGTCCATTAAAGATAGGCAACGCATCTGCAAGCCGTCACTTCACTATTGGTGGTTGCTTGCTCGTTTGCCATCCAAAAAACCCATAATTACAACACAATTAAACAACTTTTGCAGTTTTTGAATATCTTATATTTTGGGCAATTATTCTAAGTACAGTGACAATAAAAATGTAACCTTACGTACGTAGATTATTCATGTGTCGTGGCGAACGCATTACCTGATTACGTGCACTAGGCGCGCACCGCGACCCCACTCGCAGTAATTCCACAAATGGCTGTAACTTGAGCCCGCAACGGTTTAAAATTGAAATTTATATGCGCGCATTATACATGAGGCGCGGGATTACAGGGCTCAAAGAATATGATGGACCCGGGGCTCTAGTACCCTAGAGACCAGAATAGTTCGTTTTACGTCTTGTAATCTTTGATATTTAATTTCAACATTTTTTTTTATAACTAACATAAAACTGGTTACAAGTTGTGATCAGTTAGACGTTAAATAACATAGTCCATGTTAGCTAACTTTTTTATCAAATGTCATAATAATTAACCTATCTTAATAATGATCAGTGATCGAAAAATTGTCTTCAAATTGCTGTTTTAATATAACTATAATACATTAAATGTATATAAAAGACTAATTTATCCAATTTACAAAAGATTAAATCTTAAAATAATAGCGTCTTAAACTTTAAAATTATTAATATTACTTTAAAAGTCTAGAGTTAAAAAAGCGGGAGTCGGGTAATTTCACGAGGGAGCGGCGATTATGACGATTAAATATGCATTAACGAATTTTTCTCCTTAAAAGCTGAAAAAAATGGCGTAAAGAGAAAATTGGCAATTAGACCCTCCCTCCCCCCCAGCCTAACACACCTCCCACTTAAATTGTTCCTTAAAGATGTAAAGTGTGGCTTCGTTTTAACGTTTTACCTGTCTTGTAAAAGCCAACTTATTTAATAAGACGTCAGTTTACGGTAGTGTATTTTAATGTAGATATATTTTTACATCTAATCCATACATTGAACGTCTGAAAGTTTAATTGAAGCCTGAAAATTATATGAATTATTTGACATAACATTGCCACGGGCTTCGTCCGCTGATGGTCTAGGCTAGATCTTGGGACAGCTCCCATCGTATCGTAATAGTTATTATCTTAAGAGTCTCCTCTCATTGGCGACGGCCAAGTATTGCTAAATGAATACTTCCTCGTTCTTTCCGAAAGATGGCGTGTTCTAAATGTTATTTCTAAATCTGGATAAAATCGTCAAAAAGACAAAGAGCAGAAGTAAAAAGGCGTGAAGAATTGGCAACACTTAAGGCGAGGCAACATTAAAGTATTCCTTAGGTGTGTTATTCAACAAAGCGTTCACTGGCTCCAAGATTATTTGATTGTCGTTCGTCTTTGATATTCAACATCATGAAATGCCTGACACGGGCGCATGAATAAATGATCAAAATATAGTTGTGCCGGTAACGGAATACACACTTGGCGCGCACAAATGAAAATTAATTATGCAACACGATAAATTGACAGTAATTTGTTGTCGCAGGCGCTTCGCTTATCAAGTTATGTGTTAACTATATTGTATAACACACGAATGTATACTGTTTACAGTTGGCAAAGGCTTGTTTTAAGTACAATATATTTAACTGTAGCCTGATTATATTTCTGAATGAATGAAACAAACTACAGTTTGTCATTGATTATTTTAATGTCGCAATAAAAACGGATTCACAAACTTACTCTGAAGTTTAAATAATTACTGTTACTCGCGACTTTGTCGGCGTGAAATAAAAAAAAAGTATTAATACATAGCCTATGTTACTCACTGATAACGTAGCTTTTAAATGGTGAAAGACTTTTTGAAATCGGTCCAGTAGTTTTTGAGTTATTTCAATACATACAAAAATACATATCTTTCCTCTTTATAATATTAGTATAGATATAGATATAGATTATGAAATCGTTACCTTGATATGTTTTTATGCATGAATAATGGTCTATTCAATCTATTTTAACTATTGATAGATTTTCTTTGTACTTATAGATATATGTATAGTCCGGCCGTCCCAAATCTCCCCCTGGTGTCGCAATAATCAGTTAATTGCATGAATAATTAACGCCAGTCATTACCTACACTCAAACCGGCGCCTTAGCGTTCAATACAGAAATGTTCCAACTACGATACTGACAAAATCTTAGCTATATATTTGTTTATATTCTTATATGTATAGTGTATGTAAATAAAAATAGGCTTTCTTATTTTTAAAAGCTTCACTTCACCTAAACTTCACAGTTTAGGTAAAGTTTTATACTTAATACTAGCTGTTCCCGTGCGGCTTCATCCGCGTGAAATTATAAAAAACATTATTTTATTGTTTACATTTGTCAAATTTGATCAATTGCAAATGTCTAAATACCAATTACCTTACTATGGTAATCTTGCTTCCTTGATGTTGGTAGCAACTTATGGTCTCTGGTTTTTATCCAAAATATTTACCCCCTAAATTTAATGGCGTGAAAATATATAGCCTAAAGCGTGACGTAAGTGTAGGGCTTTTTATTAAAAATAGAATTATTCAAATATGTGCAGTAATTGCTGACATCTTAGACAACAAAGAAGTGTGTGTTTACGCTTTATTATATTAAGTACAGATATGTAAGTATACGAGTAGATAAATGCGAAAGTTTAGATGGATCCATAGATGTTTGTTTAGCCTAAAACTATTTAACGAATCTCCATGAATTTTGGCATAACGATAGAGGATAGTCTGGAAAAACATGTAGGCTATTTTGTTTTTTTTTTAACCAAAGCGGATGGTGTCGCGGGCGAAAGCTATAATAGTATATTAGCTTTTGCTGATAATTCGCTTCCCTGAGAAAGATGGTTGCTTCGATATCGTATAGCCGTTTAGTCTTAAGTTCCAGGTGTATGTATGAACAATATACATCCATCCAAATATAACATTACTCAAATTTATCAGGCGTTAACAAAACAAACTTAACCTAATTCTGTCATCGCACTAAAGTACTTATATACTAGACAATATTAATACCGGCCCATTTCATTGAAAGCAATTACCCGAGGTGTTAAAGGTTACATCAATTCTCTTTGTTCGGAATCCTTCTTGTATTCAATTCGCTAGTTGAATATTCATATTAGCCGAGACTGGAAGGAGGACGTTTTCCTACCCCCCACTCTACCCCGTTCCTACCCGCGGAAACCAATTAATAGAGGCACGCTTCGTTAGCCAGTCCCAAGATGTCTTGACCCTTGTTCCTAATGGAATCTACACAGCCCCAATGCTGTACTTTGTATTCTGGCAAATTAATTATTAGTTAGAAAACGACATTTTATATTAAAGATCAGACAGAAGTAGCCATTTTCTCTATTATGACATAGTTCGTGTCATTTCTATGTCCGACAATTTAACGACGTCCAGACCATTTTATCAAATCGATTAACTAATGGAGAATTCATAAATTGTAAAAAATATTTAAAACGTGGAGAATAATCTTACTAACATTACGAATGTGAAAGTTTATATGGATGGATGTTTGTTAGAGTTGTTACAGTTAGAAATTGGGCATAGATGGAGAGGATAGTCTGGAAGAACACATAGGCTACACATAGCACATACTTTTGTTTTATTTAATACCACGCGGACGGGGTCGCTGGCGAAAACTAGTGGTTAATAAATCAATACGCTCAACTAACATAGTCCTTACTAATTCCGTAATGGAATATGAATCGAATCCCACCTATTCAAAATCTCTATAGGCAGGCGGTCGAAATATAAGGTTAACATTCAGTTATTGAAGCCAAGTTTATTAGCAATGTAGCGTTAAGTAGACATATCTATAGTGTAAAGTAGTGCAAGGGCAGAGGGCGTACGTAGTTGTAGTGCAGACAGTGCAAGCCGAGCTGTCAGTAGCGACCGACGGCTCCCATCAATTATTACGCGCCGTAATGAACGCAAATCCTTTGATTCCATTGAACGAGTGCCTCGGGGAATTCGAGTTGCAAATCACAAGCGGCGGCGGGTTTAGATTAACAGTATTAATAACAGTACAGAGCTTTGAGTAAAAAAAAGATCGTAGTTTTTTCATTGAATTAACACATTTTAAATAACGCTAGAAATTAAAATCTTCAATTTAATCTCATCAACATTACAATATAATTAGGAATTAGAAAAGAGAAAAAAAAATTGACATTTGACAATTCATTACTGTTTTATTTAACGTGTGAAACGGAATAAAAGTATGATACATAATTTAAAAAAAAACCTATACAAATATTAAGACTAGACAGTCTTACTAATATTACAATCGGGAACGGATTTATGAAATTTTGTGACAATGTGTCAAATCTGGAATAGCGCCTGATTAACTTCTTTCTATTAGTTCTTTCTAAAGTCTACACGAATGATATCGCGAGAGACAGCTAATATAATGAATTATACATTACTTCGTAAGACGAATAATGGAGGTTACTTTAGAAATATGAATATTCTACATAAATATTAACCCGCTGTCGCTTGTACTTTGTGCCAGTAGTTCCGCTACATCGGCTATGCACTGAGGGAATGTGGGAGCGCGACACCTACGCTCCACTCCGCTCATTTCATTGTCTCCAATCTCTTCACAGCTGTGCAATGCTGCTGAATTTTACAGCACCAACCCATCGAGCACGTACGTGTGCTAAAACAATTTGATATATTGCTTTTTGTTAGTTTTTTTAGGTAAAATTTTAGTAACAAAAGTTAGAAACAGATTTATTTCAGTGATAATTATATGTTGTGCCTATTTGTAATAACTATATCCCTGAATAACGTAGATTACACAGGTTAATTAAGTTTAAAATGTAAGCGACAATTACAGTACTTGTTACCGTTATACAAGCGTATTAGTTAGATATTAAAAACTAGTATACGTCATCATCACCATCAAGTTGCCCTTACCCCTTACGGAGGGTCGGCACAGTATGTGCTGCTCTTCCATACATTTCTATCAGCCGTCATATCTGA
>LD688935.1:4780787-4791612 GCA_003118335.3 Papilio memnon
CGCTTGCTCGTTTGCCACCTTATCGTATAAAAAAAAAAAAAACATCCATCCATCATATTATAAATGCAAATGTTGTAAAATCAGAGTAAATTAAGAAAATGTTTTACATGCGAATGTTTAGAAGAAATTTGGTAAAGAAATAGAGCCTAATCTGCATGAGCACAGGCTAAAAATTATGTTTTTTTAATTCCGCACGAACGGAGTCGATGGCAACATATAGTAATATGAGACGTATATTCTTCGCCACAAAGGCGAAGTACACGGATCGCTGGTTTTATACTAACCTAGTATAAGACAGTTAGGTCTTCTATCGACATCCATGACGGACCTCATGGAGGTGGCACTCACCAGCGCTGATCTGAACGCTTCTGTACTTCTGTCATCTGATGCATTTAGCTCCACTGGTCGGTAACCTGAAAACATATGTTTATGTTTTATAAGAGTAAGAACTTCTACAGTTTTTATTTTGTATTGTAAGGTAGTAAACGGGCCACCTGAATTCGCCGAGAAAGTAAAGCGACTGCTGTCCATATACATCCAAAATTGCAGATGTGCTGTCTACCCTTATCGACGAAGAGGGAGATGCACATAAAGAGGACATTTCCCCTTCCTATGAGTCTCCTCCATCGTCAAATCTAATATCCTTCAATTACCTTCAAATCATCGAAATAATGATGAAGCCCTCATTGAAAGAGAGAGAACCTTTTAGGAATGGCCGTTAGATGTCAAAGGTGACAAAACTTACCTGCCAATCTCGCCAGCAAGTGTGCCAAAGTTGTCTTCCCCACACCTGGAGGTCCACACAGCAGTGCCACCTTATGATGAGGTCTTCCATCATCATCTATCTCCGGTTCTTCCTTTTTACCTTTCCATTTATTTGTTAGTTGAAATTGTCCGGCACGCTTGCTAAAAGTGGTGCGCTGCTGTGGGTCTTTGGTTTTCACTTCTTTCTTGAATACTACCTGGAATTAAATATTAATAAGGTTATTTTTAAATCACTAGTCAATTGAGGAACTAATAATTTAGGATCTAGCAGTCTTAGGGTCGAATTACGCCGTCTGTATCTTAAAGCTTAAAGGTTAGTTGTTTTTGAATCAGAAATATAAAAAATCGGCTTATATTTATTACTAGCTGTTGCTCGCGACTTTGCCCGCGTGGTATTAAAAAATATAGCCTATGTTACTCACAGATAAATTACCTTTCTAATGGTAAAAGAATTTTTAAAATTACCCCAGTAGTTTTTGAGTTAATCCAAAACAAAAATACAAATCTTTCCTTTTTATAATATGTATTTTTTATTATAAAGAAAATTGTATTCTAGTATGTAAATAAACTCAAAAACTACTGGATCGATTTTAAAAATTTCTTATAAGAAAGCTATGTCGTCACTAAGTAACAGGTTATTATTTTTTTTTATTCTGCAGGACAGTCGCAGGGAAAAGCTAGTTTTTTTTTTTAAATACATGTAAATGAAATTGCTTACCTTATCCCACAAATGTAGCCAATGTAATAAAGCTCTGTTCACAGGTTCCTCGGATAGCAGGTCTATATATGAACTAGGTCTATACTTCTCTACCCATAAACTTGTATTATGCTCTCCTGTGTCCATAATCGGCTGTTCATTTTCTTGTATTAATTGTTGTTGCTCTTTTTTCTCTAACTGAAAAAACACCAAGCTTTTATTTACATAGACTATTTACATACTCAGAATGCTGCATATGAAAATATTTTTCTATACTAATGTTACAAGGAAAAAATTGTATTTTGTATGTATTGAAATAACTCAAAAACTACTGGGCCAGTTTAAAAAATCTTTCACCAACAAATAACTGTTACCACTGAGTAACATAGGCTTATTAAAATTATTTCTGCACAAAGATGAGTGCAAGAGCTAGTATTTAATTAATGTTCGCTGATTTTTTTTAGGAACAATTTTAATTTGATTATTTCATTTTTTTTCTTATTGCTATCTAATATATACCTAAAATACTAAATATAATATCTGTTCTAATATAAAAAAATCGTAGTGGTTTAGAACATGTGAGACTTAAGGTAATTTCTTACAATTCTTTGTGCCTCTTCCCAAGCAGAAGCATAAGTGTCCTTTAAAGATAGTTGTTCTGTGTCCATTTCTAATGATTTTTTCCAATACTCTTCAGACTCCAGTCTTATGTAAATACGATCGCCATCTGAATTTGTTAGTGGCATAAACGGCCATCTGAAAATCATAATTAGTGTTTCTGATAATTTAACAATGTATTCAACAGTTTAAAACAATTTATTTTAATTATAAATGCAAAAAATTAGGGCCTTGTCCCACCAAATTGTAAATTGTCTGATAACAATCCTACATGTAAAATATGTGATGGAAATATCGGATTTTGTTCCCTTATCTGACAGTGACGTCATTTTTAAGCTATCTGAGCTATCAGCCAGTGGTGGGACAGGCCCTTAGAATTGTATTGAAAAATTTGGATGTTACTATGCATTTCTAAAATGGCTTAACTGAACTTCATGCAATTTGTCACAGATGCAGACCACAGACGGGAAGAACACATAGGTTACTATTTTTTTTTAATTTCACATGACAGAGCTGTGGGCAAAAGCTAATAATTCTAGTAATACTAGGCCTGATTTTACTCCCTTTTTCTTAAGAGTAAAGGGACTGAACGAAAAGAGGATTTGATGGTGGAGACGCATAGGAAGGGGAAATATCCTCTTTTTGTGTGTCTCCTCCTCCATCAATTTGGAGGCAATGCATCTGCAATTGCGGATGTCTATGGGCAGTGGTTGCTTCGACATTTCTATGGATTCAGGTGGCCGCTTGCTCCTTTACCACTTTATAATAAAATTAAATCTTGACGAGATTGCAAGAAGACACTTAAATATTGAATTGTTTTTGATAAATTACTTTGGTATATTGATTGATATGTTTTCCTTCACATCAAAATTAACTTTAGTCTTAGTATTCCCGCCAGTTGTAGGTTCGGTTAGCATTCGTTTTAGTTGTCTTCCCTCCAGAATCTTATTTATTAAATCCAAATCGTTTTCTTCATCTGTCTTTTGTCTTTTACTAGGTAACTCCAGATTATCAAAGTCTATATCATCTATATCACCGAATAAAACCTCTGCAGTTCTTTTACTGGGTACATTTGTTTGTGCCAAGACATCTTCCATATTTTGTAAGCTTTGTGTTAAGTTAATATCATCTTTTTTGTTAGATTGATGTTTTTCTTGGATACATGTATTTTTGGAAGTATGAGAGGAAAAATCTAAACTTCGTTTCGCTGGTAGAGATTTTTGTTTAACTGGATTAGAAGCTGGAAAATATAGAAAACAATTTTAATCTTGCAGTTTCACGTATTATTGTTTTAAGTAGGCTTGCAGCGAATATTCGGTTACTACACTTCCAAATACCGATTACTTAAATAATATATTTTGTTATAGGAAGATATCTGGTAAAATGGAAAAAAAATTAATCATTATGTAAAAACTCATATTTTTAATTCTCTTATAATGATTAAAGTACTCACTGGTACATAAAATAGGTATATAATCAACTTATTTATTAGAAAAGTTGGGGATTCTATGTATTTGAATTATTTTCTTAATCAAAATTTAGAAAGGCTTATGGTGTAGAAGGACAATTTTTTCTGCATTTTTAGCAAGTAGTTTACTTTTGTTTTTCTCGTAGACTATCCCATCTTGTAGACCAATCATGTCTGTACAAGTTATGGCGTTAAAACCCTTCCAAGCCGGACAAGGGCAGATTGATACTGATGAATAATGAAAGTTATCGCTTTCTATTTTAAACGTACCTGTTTTATCTTCAACTTCTCTCATTAATTCTAACTCGTCTGAATACATAAGCTCGTATTCTTCATCCGGATCGGGGAAATCAGACATTTTTGAGCGGGTTATTATTTATAACAACAGTGAACAAATGTAATATTATAATGTTCCAAACTTGCAGAATTTATAAAATTCGATGTGAACAAAGTGTTTTTAAAAACACCTGAAACTTGTCTTAAATAAATAGAAAAGCCCGCCAACCCACGGACAAAAACTTTTTTTGACGTACTGATTTTGACAAGTGAGTTTTGCTATTGATGCTGACATTGACATTGACAGTTCACTGTTGATCGAAATAGTGTCGTGCGTAAGTATCGTTAGAACATAAATATTTGGTTACTATCGATGGTACTCCTAAACTAGCAAATTGTATAGTGAGTTAAATTAATTGTATTTCTTGAAATAGAAAATTTCAAGTGACTTTGCTTTGCTGCCTTTTATCTAACAAATAAATTATCGTTTCCACAATAACCTTTTGGAATCAACTTTAACAACTAATGGAAAGAGTGTCTTGAAAAACCAGGAACTTAAATATCTTTTTTTACAGATATTTTACACATCAGACCAATCCACTCTTTATTTCAACTATTATTAACTCTTCAAGCTTATAGCCCGTAATATTTGCTATCATTTTTTGTTATACCGCTGTATTCGGGGTCAATTGGATCAAAATCAAACACTAAATCTTATATATGAAATTTTTTAATAATAATTGGGTATATTTACAATTGGTTAACAAACGTGAGTTACATGAATAATGTTAGAAGAGGTTCTTCAACAGCAACATTCCTGAATAACACACGTTCACATTTACCAAATGTCAAAGTGTAAGTACGACTTCCTTATTATTAGAACACCTGAAAGCCACGACTCGGCAAAAACTCCTGACTTCTGGTCTTATTGTTACTTGGAATGTACATTACTATCTTATCTATCTTAAGGTTTACTATGAAAACCAAATTTTTTTTTAAACGAAGTTATTTAGATTTACCTTCAATGTCTAGCTAGAACTAACGTTCTATACGTATCTGGGACTGATTATTTTTGTTACTGGACCGTAATCCAAGAATCTTACTTTTACATTTTGATGCGATTTTTAAGTTTCACTAGTTTTGTATAAGAGAACTTCGTAATTTTTCGTTTTTGTTCTTATTATATGTATGTATATGGTACCGTAAAGTTTCTGGAGCTCGATTTATAGTTTGTTAAGTCCTTATTACCAAATTACAACTACAAAACGAAATATCGAAGGAGTCGTAATCTTCTTAATGTCTTTAAACATTTGGTGGCACGGTGCAGCGTTAACATTTTATAATGTAAGCAGTAAGTAGATTTCAGAGAAGGACGAACCGTGTTTACTGGGGCATCACATTTAAGACTAGCTTTTGCCTGGGACTCCGTTCGCGTGAAATTAAAAATAAAATGATAAAGAAATGAAAAAAATATAGCCTATGTTACTCACAGATAAATTACCTTTCTAACGGTGAAAGAATTTTTAAAATCGGCCCAGTAGTTTTTAAGCCTATTCATTACAATCAAACAAACAAAGTTTTCCTCTTTATAATACTAGTATAGATAAGAAGTGGACAAACATGCTTGAGAAAATGGAAATTTCTCATTTAATCGGTAATTCCGTTATTCATTAAAAAATGAAAATAGTCTTTAACTGATTTAAATTTAATTGATTAATGTGAAGACACTCGTGCGAAGACTAATGCTTATTCTTATCAAAAATCTTCCACAATTAATCTCGAACAAGCCGCGTTTTGGACGGCTCTGGACGAATCAATAAGTTTTAATTGAATTTAGCTAGCAGCGAGTTTATTACTTTTGAATATGAAGTCACTATTAAATTCGGTATTAAACTAGAGCTTGCGTTACATCGAAGACAAAAATAACGTAAAACATGTATTCATATCTGGTGCCTATTCAAACTCAAACTTAACAAAATATAAATCGAATATATTTTAGTCGACACTTTTATAATATTACAGGAGATCTAAGGAAATAATATTAACAACTATTTATCGACTACTAACAAGACACTAGCGCAAAATAAATTATTAAACAAAACATGGTAACACAAACACAATATTTAAACATCACAGACTTCTACTTCTACCTAATAAAATGAGTCAGCTGTAGATTTGAGATTCACAATCACACATACAATCCTTGTTACATTTACTTTACTAATATTTCTCCTTAACTATGGCACTCGGTGATAAAAAAATTGTGATCAATACAACGAAAATAGGTCTCGAACCTCACTATCTCACAAGAAATAATTATTAAAATAAAAACATGAATAACAAAGAAAAGTTAAAACTAAACGATGTTTAAATATCATTCTTTGGACAAACTATATAATTTAAAATCGTCAGTGACTAGAGTTAGAGTATGTTTAAACTTTAAGCTATAAAACTTATTTAAGTAGACATATTTTCCTTTATCGTAAGAGAAGCAGATATTTAATTTAATTGTCTAGTATATTATAAACGCAACTAAAGAAAACAGTAAAGATAACTTCATAAAATACTAAAATTGGAAAGTTATAAAAATACGACACCTATAAGTCATGAAATATTTATAAACTAAATAATATCTGAAATGAAAATTAATATTACTAATATGTAAAAGTTTTCTCAGTACAGATATTTTATAATGATGCAAATAGAGTATTAACATTAGTATAATAAAATTATATGAAGACGTTGTGAAAATGCTATATATGCTATAATGCTATGTTGATAAACCGGAGTGCCATCAGGTTGACTAAATACCTGCGATCCATTTGACTAGACTAAACTATCGCTTAAGACTTATTATATGTATTAATTTTAATCGTTATTTCTGTACAAAACACTAAAACGTTTGCGAAATTTGACCTATTCTTTAGTAAATATTCCACACCGAATATATCGCCCCGCTTTTAGCCGGTCAAATCTTTATACGTACACATTGTAGAAGGGTTAACCGGAATACAGACATACAGACAGTAACTTTATATTGCATACCCCCGCCTGCCGCATTTCGCTAATATCAAACTAACTATATGGCAATACGATTTCACTACAAATACAAGACTTACATGCTAACAGCTGTTCTATTGGACTAACATACCGTTTATAGTGACAACGGTGTAAGGCCTGAGTACGTAGACATTTTTCGTCAATTTAATTACACAATTTATCGACTTTGACATTAAAATCAATAGTCGATGTTCGCAATCAAAATGACACATCACTACAGTTCGGATACACAATCTTTAAATTTTAACATGAAAACTTTTTATTGAATACTTTTTTTGTAATTCAGTGCTAAAACAAACAGAAATAATTTGGATCTTTGATACAAAATATTAAAGTGCATCAATCCTTTATTACAGACATTTACTTATTTAAACATTATAGACCTAATATTTAACATTGTGTTAAGTTTGTCCTGACCACAAGGCGAATATTCTTAATTCTCATAAACTCTGGATCTTGTTTGACGGGAATGGAAAATAGATTCATAGAGATATTATAATAAGAATTAGTAACATTGTTTCTAATTTAACTTCAACTTTTATTTTTAGCTACATATTCATATTATTAACGTAGCTAGAGCTATTTTACAGTTAAGATAGTTTGTTTTCTTCGTTACAACTTTCAAACAAACGAAAAATAAATAACTATTTTTAAATTTAGTGTATCTTTTCGTTTATAGAGAATAAAACAGTTTTTTTTTTAAATAACGTTTTTACGAATAGCAGTATTTATTCTTAATGTAACATCTCTAAGGACCTACTTGTCCAGAACCAATCACTTTCCGTCGTTTTTTTTCAACATACAGGACTCTTCGGTACTCAACTGTAGTTCAAGATTGATTACTAATTTGGACAACATGTAATCCCAATACATTTAGACTTCAGTAATTACAAGAAGTTTTGAAAATAATATCATAAGTAAGAATTATGGAGTAGTAAAAAATATTTTAAGAATAGAGAGAACAAAAAAGCGCTAAATCAAGGAAGAAAGCAGATTAAGGGAAGAAGTATTTTACATTACATGTTGCCAAATAAGTTATTTTGCTTAGTTTAAGTTTTCATTTAAGATGTAAAGCATCTATTGGAATTATTTTAACTGTGAACCAAAGCTCTTTGGTCTAATTTGGAGCCATTTCGCGGCCTCCACTATCGTTCTCCGTATTCGCTTATTTTTGACTTTTGCTAAGTCTTGGTCAATCGTGATTTTATGTATAACTTGAGCAATATCGTATTCAAACGTCTTTACTATAATATTGAATTTAGGCAAACACTGAAATCAAATAAGAATTAAATCATAATTAATTCTGGCCATAGGAATAGCCCTAATATCCCTTATTAGGAACAAGGAAAAGTTAATTAAATTCGATCGGGCTTTCGGACTTGGAGCTGGTGGAGCCACTTTCCTAACGTCCGGTGCATTTAACAGATTCATTAAAAAAACATATTTCTCATCAGACATAACAAAAATAATTGCAGAATAATACAAGTCCTTCTAAGTAATGATTAGTTTGAATGTTGAAAGATCAATCAAATCTTTTAACAATATTTAAAATGTATTGGTAACTTCTATAACTTTCTGTAGTTCCAATACGATTGACCAAGACCGCCAGTCAGAAGCCGGCATCAGACGCGGCTGGGTCGGTCGGTAAGGGCCAGCCGCAGCACGGCCACCTCTGTGTGTCAGGCGGCCTGCAGGGCGTGCGGGGGCGGCGGCGCGGGATGCGCGGGCGCCGGCGGCGGGCTGTCCACCGCGCCGCACGCCTTCAGTTCCGTGAACACTTCGGTGAAAAACCCGGGCTCCGAGTTGATTCGAAGCATGTTAAAGGATAGCCTGTCTACGATGAGAAGGCAGCGGTCCCAGAACTTTTCCTTTGAGTCCTCGACGAGGAAAGGCTTGAGGGGGTAGGAGATCTCGTTGCCCATGTAGGAGTAGGAGAGGTAGAGGCAGGTGAGCACGACGGCCTGCAGCTCCTGCGGGCGCGCTATCCGCTCGCCATCCACCAGCTCGCGGACCAGCATGTACACGAACACCACGTTGGCTGGGTTTATGAACGCCACGTCCTGGAATTACATAACATTTACTATTAATTCATTTAATAACAAGAGAGCTGCGGTAGACACTTAAAAATCTTGGATGGCTTGTTAGTTATATCTCCACTGGCAATATGTAAGTACAGTATGACAGTTAAATACGACACGAAAGTATTTGTGAGTGAAAACATAAAAAACTGGCTTTAAATCCTCCATTCATAGTCGAGCTATTTTTAAAAACGTGTCACGAAGGACGGGGCTGATTTTTTTTATTGTTATATCAAAAATGAAACCTGAAAGGCTCCTCCATTTTTTACTTTACATAAAAAAATTTTGCGTCAATAATACATGTTGCCTAAAACATCCGCAGTGGGCCACATTCCACCCCTGTTTCGATGTTTCTTTGCGGCTAAAACAAAAGGCTGTTACACATATTTTAGACCCCTTAACGCTCTAAATGGGGTGATGCACCCCTTCTGTCCGCACCCCACTTTACAATTGCCACGTCTAGACACCTTCCATGCCTATCGACTGCTTCTTTCCAGAGATGCACGATTGAGGGCGTAACCTATGCACAGTGAACATGCATAAAAGATTTTTGTTTAAATGTATTGAGTACTATTTGAGTAAGAACCCTTAAAAATATCACCACAATAAGATATCTTACAACTATATTCATAAAGGCTTACGCGGAAAAGAAAATTCTATTAAATTACAAGTCCAATAATGAAAATTCCATACATATATTTTTCAAGTTATTGAAGCTATAAAAATCTAAACGCCCATTATAAGATTCTACGAAACATTCTGAGTAAAACGTTGATTAAAATCGCATATAACCTTCGTCCATATTGCGTATCTTTAAAACTTATGACTTAAGTATGAATACATTTTCTTGTAACTTTTGGCAAGACAAGGAAACTGACTCACTACGAATGTTACTTGAATCTAGAATTTTCCNGCAGGGAAAAGTGAGGTTATGTAAGGTCCTTGACAAGTTTTCTAAGGATAAACATAAATAACTAGGTTTCGCCCGCGACTCCGTCCGCGTGGGATTAGAAAAAACATAAGTGAGTAGCCTATGTGTTCTTCCAGACTATCCTCTACATCTATAGCAAATTTCATCGAAATCGGTTCAGTCGTTTAGGCTACAAACACTAACAAACATCCATCCAACCATCTAAACTTTCGCATTTGTAATATTACTATAATTAGTATAATATGATTGGATTTGAAATAACGTTGTTACTTACTACATGAATATTTCTACATTCTCGGAGGACCAACTTTAGTCCCTTTTCCTTCCCACCCTTTTTCTTAAGGATGGGTAGGAAATGTGGATTTGACGGTGGAGGAGACGCATTGGAAGGGAAACATCCTCTTTATGTGAGTCCTCCCCCATCGATTAACGGTAGGCAACGCATCTGCTATTGCGGATGTGATGATTCAGGTGGCCGATTGCTCGTTTGCCAACTTATGAAATAAAAATTCTCAACGCTCTACTTAATCTAAACCACGATAACATTGTGTAAAGTAAATAACATATAACAATAGGAAATACAACCCAGAAAATAATTTCCGTTATCGTTACTAGATCGTATCTAAACATACTAGAATTCTCGTATTTCTTGACACACGTGACCTCATAACCTTGTACCCAATGTCCACACGAAAATATAATAGCTTAGAATTTTATATGTCTATTGAATATAAAAACAATCAAATATAAAGTATGTTAAATACATTAAAAAGAGATAATCTTTGCCTACTTATTTATTCAAAGCTTAGTGATGTAATAGTAAAATTTTTGACTGAACTACGTATTAGTCTATATCTATACTAATATTATAAAGAGGAAAACTTTGTATTTTTGTATGTCTTGAAATAACTCCAAAATTACTGGGCCGATTT
>LD688935.1:4812916-4829701 GCA_003118335.3 Papilio memnon
TAGTAAGAAGTAAGATATTTCGTTAATTTGGACAACCTTATATACAATATTGACCTTGAACCGATAGATTACCACCAATATGTAAACAAAATTAAGATCTGAGGGTCTGTTATGACTACTTGCGTGACATTTGCAAGACCAAACTCGTAACGTCATCGATAAATTCATATGAGATTTGTTGGTGTACTTTACGCCAGGTAGGTGGCGCTGCACGTTACGTACGTTTTCTCGCGAATATTCATCATAGGCCTTAAGAAAACAACTACAGTAGCCAAGTAAATACTACTTTTCGCCATTTGCACGTTTTGTTATCAAAATGTAGTTTTCCTTAATAAAAAGAAACTGCAATAGTTCTTGCAAACCATGTTGCAAAATTTATAGAAATAGCGATCTAATGAGAGTAAATTCCCTTTGATTGCAATTAAGGTTTTACGTAGAAACTTGTTCATTGGTAAAAGCATTTTAAGAAACAAATTGAAGTATAACAAAAAAGCGACGTGCTTTTCGCTAATGTTGCCCGCGCATTTAAACACCTCTAATTAAAAAAAAAGAACTTTTGTGTATATGTTTTCCCACCAAGGGGCTCAGAGTCTACACAAGTTAGGGGTGACTTAAGTTATAGTCAACCAGCTCGTCCAGTGCGGGTTAACTTCATAAATATTTTTACATTTCTTCTCAGATGTGTAGGTTACATGGAGATGTTTTCCTTCACCGTAACCTCGGATAAATGTACATCTGAAATTCGAGAATCGAAAGAACACTTTGGTATACGGCGGAGATGGCCACCTAGAAGCGTAGACTTGCTCGATTTTTAGGTTATATTTACATTTTTTGCTAATGGCGTCTTGTTTACTAAATAATGCTAATTTCCATAGCCAACATCATTAATTCATAAACATTTCAGTATTTAATTTGTGTACATAAACTTCGTAATAGCTCGCCTGTGCTTGATTTATTTATGTTTATCTATGCACACGTGTTTTTGGCTACTATCATGGTTTGCCCTTGACCGATTTGGAGCAAATCGACGTGTGTATTTTTTTTAAATACTAAAATATTTTCGTCATGCTTCATTAGCAGGTTATATTACAACGTATAAAAAGATTGTAAGAATAAGTAATTGATTTGGTAATTAATTATTTCCGCTGCAATCACGTAGTCAATACAAGACTTAAAACATAGAAATGGGGACCTTTAAAGCATACGCAGCGCTTTTGCGCAATTACGCCTTTAAATTCTTTAGTATAAAAGAAACTGCTACCGAAATAAATCTTAAAATTAACTTAATAAAAACATTGGAGCCCGTGTTTAGTAAATAATAGAGTTTACGATAAGAGCACGTGTTTATTTGAGCCACTTCGCATGTAACCGGGTGTAATATAAAGTCAAGGTCATGCCAATACGAAAACGAAATTATCTAATTTTGTGTCGCACGTCTCATGTCCTACATTAATTCGAACCGGTTCGAACCGCTTTAAAATACAGGTTACTGAACTAATGTGATTGCTAACAATACTTAACCTAGATTAAATTATTATGCCCATGAACGGCTTGTTATGTAAGAAAAACGTGGTCAAAATCTTACAACTTAATAAACATAATTAAGTGATAAGCGGCGTTTTAAATAAGTTGTATTTACTTAAAAGTTTTATTTACCTCCAGGAGTAGTAGAGTAAATAGTTCCTCCGGGTGTACTGGAGTAAACATCAGGCATCTGCGATGGATCGGTAATTAAAACTTTCCTTGACGGAATCGCTTGGCTATGAGTGGCCTGTCTTGCAATCGGTGACGCCGACATTTTCTATTTAATTTGCTTTTAAAAAATTCCAAATTCAATCATAAACACTACTAGCAACACGTACGAACAGAGCCTGGACTGAGCCGAGTAGAAGCGGCGCCTAAAATAAATACGACACCGGCTTACTGCGCACACCGACAGCGCGCGACGTAAACATATCACACACACATACGAAGAGGCACATCAAAACAATCACAGATCAGACATCACTAGTTTATTATTTTTATACCTAAGTTACTTAAGATTCTAGGAGTCCACTCAAACTCCCGGAGATATTAGGGATTTTAGTGTAGCGCGATCTTGAAATCTCTCACCCTTTATATATGTGAAATCGATATCAGTTTTTTAACACCTCTACCACACAATTAATATTAACAAAACTTAGTATTAAAAAGCACATCTATAATGATTAAATATGATTATGCCTAGAAATGTAGCGCCAATAGCATAATAATTAAAGATAAAGCCATCCAGGTTTGAATCCCGCCATTCGATTATTATCATGAACCATATCGTTATAGCTTTAAGTTTTATTGAAATGTTAAAGGAAAAATCGTAAAAAGCATTTTTATAAATCTTTCTCACGAATCGCTAATCTTTGACAACAGCACACGAAGTGGAATGTTATTACTCACGCACACATAAGCAACGCGACTAGTGCGTAGTTTTTTGAATCTTGAATCGGCCAGTTGATAGGAACATTTTATAATACAGCTTGTTTGTCATAGACTGTTTATTATCGAGCCAGTGCAAATCCGGAAGTGGTTGTGTTTGAATAAATCATTAGAGTGTTACTTTATTTACTTGGCTACAGCTAAGTATTAGTGTCTAGATACATTTTTCCAGCGTTTTTTATTCTCATACTATCGACCTAAACACTTAATTGCATTCAATACTTTAGTTACCGTACTAACTGTTATAATCACATGAATAAGATCACCAATGTCTCTCCATTACCTTACTGAGAGATAAACCTATCGAAAATCTACTAAAACTCTAGCTGGTTAACAATAAAATTATGTTATGACATGAATATTTAGTTGAAATTGCGATAAATTACAAAATAACGTAGTGTATTTATTGGCTAATTGATTTTACCTGTTGCCTTTACCTGACTGGTTTGATTATTCGATAAATTTAAACTTGATTTTCCTCTTTCGTGACAACTGATGTTATTTGTGTTTATATCGGAACTAGCTTAAAAAAAAAACAAAAGTGAGTAGCTTATGTGTTCCAGACTATCATCTACGTCAATGCCTTTCATCGAGATACGTTCAGCGGTTTAGGCTACAAACTCTAATAAACATCCATCCATCTAAACTTTCGTATTTATATTATTAGTAAGATTTATATGCGAATTTACCATTTCAGAGAAGTATATTGATGCTGCCCAAATGTATAGTAAATCTTAAATAATGCAATTTAAAATAATAAAAGCAGGTAGACACAGTAGAAGTAATTATTGCGACAACTAAACGTAATCGAATTTACAATTAGAAAATCAAATATACATTGATGAATTCAATTGTATTTCGCATTTATAATATTAGTAAGATTATGTTTTTATTCCGATAACCTGCAGTTAATTTCTTGGTCTCTCTTGAACTTGCCTGCTAAAGACGTATATAAATTAAAATATTTTAACTTTGGTGCTATATTAATATTATTAAATGAAAAATCTTGTTATTTCAAATGATAATTTAATTTCATGCTCATAAAACTTATCACTAAATAAATATCCCAGTTTAACCCAGTAACCGCTATCTTTTCTTATCAATGTTTGTTTTAGTTTTATTACCTTTTGAGGTTATAATTATAATGTTATTAGCATTAAAATAATTGTACATTGTCTCACCTTAAATATTTTAACTAAAAAGTATATAAAAACGAATTAGGCTCATAATTTGTAAGTCGTGTAAAGAAAGTTTTACCGTCAATTTCCACTGCCGAAACTCTTGTACAAAAACCATTGGTAAAACAAAAATGCCGAAATTCAAATAGGCACAGAATACGACGCCATATAGCCTGTCTACTTAAAAGATGACTATGATAACAGATATTGTCTCTGCTTTTTACATGAGAATGAAAGGGATGACATTATTTTTGTCCGTTCGCCAGGGGCTTACATTTAAATAATGGATTTATCTTGACTTTTTCCACGTAGCCTTGATCTTTGCGCGAAATATTCATTATTCAAATAAAAGACGTCATTTTGTTTATTATTCAAGACGCGGTGTGCTGTGAGACTGGGTCTGTTTTCATTTCTTTTTTAATATCAGTATGTCTAATGTATTATTGATATTATATAGGTTATGCAACAAAATAATTTGAATTGTTATAATTTACGACTTGACCAACGGAACGTTCTAAATGCACTGTAAATAAAAAAACATTCGTCAATGCATTACCACACACCGAAGTACAGATTTAGCTTGCTTTTTTTAAAGTTTCCTTGGATACCGGTATTCGGCAAAAGTTTACTATTCATATAAATATGTCACTAAAGCTAGCTAAAAACAAGGGCAGGGCCAAAGTATTAATCTATCTTTTTTCTTTTATAGAAACTTTAATAGTTATAATGTTGTATAAGGAACTATTAAAAAGTCATAAACTGCAAACGACAGTTTTTAATATTGTAAGAATTTAATAAAAGCTTTGAGGGAAAGGAGGGGGGTTTAAAAAGCGTATGTTTCGCTGATTTGCCTCCTTCTGTCCAGTCTCTATGCGCTCTACCCTAACAATCTCTGACGTAAAAAGGCAACATTTTACAAATACAACTTCTGTGCCAAACATGGTGGATTAGAGCCTACGTGTCGGGGATCATGCGGTTTTGTTTTCTTATCTCAGTTTAAACTCACGTGTTTTTGTTATCGAGTCTATATCCCAAGGTAATAAGCGAAGCGATTCAGTGTACTACATTGTAAGATTATTATTAAATGTTATAGATGGTTTTTATAGTGTATATAATTTTGTAAATTTTAGAAATATTTGAACATTTCCACATAGATATACAAGATATATTAGAATATTTTTGCTAATATTTAACTAAGATAATGAATTCTAAATATGTACTTATTTCTCGACATAATAACTAAAATAATAATAACCTAAAAATGTCAATTGTGGTATCTATATATGAAGTTCTCTGTACCAAATGTCAAATATTTAACGTGCATTCCGCTCTTCGCTTCTGTCTCAAATATCGCACGTTCCGCTTAATTATATAACTTTGTGTTGTTTTGTTTTCTACAATGAACTGCGTAGTTTCGCGTTCAGGGTTGTTTTGAAAAAACGCCAATAATAATCTTTTATTTACAATTGTTATTGCATTTCAGATAACACTTAGTCATTCTAAGAAAATGTAAACAAAATAATGAAATATGAAAATGAAATATACTTTTTATTAATCTGGGAGATAATTTAATTAAGCTAGTTTCTGTGGCACTTAAGTTGGTCACTAAGGAATACCCTTAGCGTAGATTTCTCGTACTAAATCACTAATAGGGATAACCAAACAACTATGAGTTCAACAGATTAATTGTATAATTTATAATTAGTGAGAAATGTTCAAGTAGAAAGGTCACGGCTCTTGACACTAAGGTTCCCGAGTCAAGAACGAGGAAATTATGAACAGAGAGGAAACGTCGAGTTTACGATACAAACTATTATAACAAACATCCATCCATCTAAACTATCGCATTTATAATATTAGTATGAATAAGATAGTATATAATTAATTACATAATACTTTAATTTATCCATCGGATCGAATTTCTTCAGACGTGCTGTAAGTAGGCCAGAGTGCGGCGCCCGGCAGTCCGGTAGTGACGTCATCCAAACAAGGCCATGTCTACTTCCTTTATTAAAGCAACACTTGACGACATGGGCGTCCCCCCACCCCTCCTCTCGTCTAGAGACACAAAAAATGCAAAATAACCAAAGATAATAAAATACTATACAAGTATTACGAACAAAGACAATACAGACCACGGTAAAGGGAATTAAAAAAATGCCTGTACGTTGACAACTCTGTTATTAGGTTAAAATATAAAAATATATGTCATAAAAAATATGTTAAATATTTACCGCGTTGGTCTAGAATTAGTTTTAAAATATTCAAAATATCTAAATTGTCTATCATTTTAAAACAATTTAAATAGATTTTATAATATGAACGTAATAAAATACAGTTTTAATTCTAAAAAGGAAGCCAGACTAGTACGTAAATTATTAGCGTAGTGTGTATGGCGCCTATCAAAATATTATGTGACCTTGACAACAGAGACCACATTAAAACTTGTTTGTTGATTCATTTAGCTTGCCGCAGTAAGAGTCGCTAAAGGCATCCCTTAGTGTAGATTGTACATTTAATAAATGACGACAGATAGCTAAAACAGCTAATTAGACATTCACAAATTAAAATTATGTAACAAAATTATTATACCTTAAAAGTTAACACACTGATCTCTATAAACAGATAGGCTATGATACTATTTTGTATCTTTTTGATTTTCGCCATATTAGCGATGACGGTCACGATTAGTAAGAGTGGCGAGAATTGAAACTAATAATATAGAATTAACTGTCATTAACGAAAACAAAAGCTGTATTTAGCAAAGACCTATCCATTTATACAGATCAGTGGGTAGAAAATAGAAAGTGACAGGTGATTACATAATGTGTTTCACCTGTCCTATTTTAAAGCATCCTGGCGGAATTAGATTGTGACCGACAAGTAGACTATCGTAAGTTCAAAAGCGATAATTGCTACTGATATATGAAAAAAACTAATTAAATACAAAACAATTAATTTAACCATAAATGTTTAAAAACAAAAATGGTGAGCTGAGGACGCGGAAAACATATGTGAATATTATTTACAGAATTACATTATGTACAATTAGTTGTCTCCCGTGACTCCATCCGCGCGGGATTAAAACAAATTTGGATATTGAACTAAGTAAGACTACATGTTCTGTATCTAGGTTTTTCATAGATATCTGTTGAGTCGTTCTAGAGTTCGCATCAATTTAAAGACATTAATAATGTTAGTAAGATGAGTAAAATGTCCTAGTCTTTAAGTAGATAAGATTCTTTCTTGCCTTTGGCAAATTCAAAAAGATTACACCAATTTGTATCTGCATTAATTCACGATAATCTTAAAGTAGCAGTAAATAAAACAAACAATAATTTTATTTATTTTGCTTGTTTTAACATTTAAAATGCTTCCAAGAATCGAAGTAACAAATTATTCACGCAGATAGAATAACAAATTGTATATTTCATTTTGCATTCAACACGTCTGCGTAGCCAAATGATGAATTTTTATTAAGTTCTTTGAATGGGATAGATTTTATTTGAATTTTAATGTCTATATGTTATTTACAGATAATTTTTAGCATAGCAACATTACACAAATTATTTCAAACATAATTTTTATATATCTATGCCCAGTGGTATCATATGGAGTTCATTGGAGTTTTATATCACTTCACATCCAACGAAATATTTACTAATTAAAAGTGTCGAAGGACGTAATTAACCGCCTAGGCGTCCAACAACAGTTTTAGTGCTACTAGTATTGTTTTTCTGCAGCGCCCTTTTTACCACCTTTTGGGGTTGGGATCACTGCGTCATGTGAGAGTTGTAGCGTGAAAAAACATCATCAGTCATCACTTTCAATGTCCTTAATTAGATTGAGATATGTCCTGTGTACTGTTAAACACAATTTATAATAACACTAGCTGTCCCCTTTCGGCTTCATCCGCGTGAAATTATAAAAACTTTATTTTATTGTTTACATTTGTCAAATTATCAATTGCAAATGTCAAAATGACATGACGTGATGACAAACCATGTCAATCTTGCTTCCTTGATGTTGGCAGCAACTTATGGTCTCTCTCCCACATTATGGTGTTTATCCAAAATATTTACCCCTAAGTTTAATGGCATGAAAATATATAGCCTAAAGCGTGACGTAAGTGTAGGGCTTTTTATTAAAAAAAGTATTATTAAAAAACATGCTGTAATAGCTGACATCTTAGGCAACAAAGAAGTGTGTTTACGCTTTATTATATTAGTATATATTAGAATAGAGACTTAGATAAAAACCTTGAAGTGTTTACATTAGTTTTGATTGAAATTAATCGTGAGTCAGCGGACAGCGGCGCGGCGCTACGCAGTCGACACACCTCCAGCGACAAACACGTTTAGGTACTACGTACTGAAGATGTCTCATTTCTAGACAATATTACCAATTGATTCAATGTAAATGCATTGTGTGGAGACGTAGATTGTTATATTTAAGTGTGCTTTATTTCTGGTAAGAGTACGTAATGAGTCTAGTTCCCTTTCTTAATTCTTTAAGCGTTATTTAAAAAATATTTTTAAAAGACTTATTCTATATTTGTGTAAAATAATATTATCTGAATACATATACTTGTGAAGATGAATCAATAGAAAAATAGCCTTTGTTTTGTTTTATTGCTAATGTAAAGGTCGTATCTAAATAGCATTCAAGTCTAACGAAATCCCGAACCTCTTATTGCTATAGTATTTATTATCTGTGGTATGTGTACAACTGACGAATTAAAATGGAAATAGACTATGAGGAATAAAAGGAAAGATGTAAGAAAACAAAACTAAAGCGGTGTGTATGACAGAGACGTAATATGCATTAAGAATGAGACAAACAAAGTGGCGTGATGTATTTGCATTTGAAAAAATTACCTGTGATTTGCAGCCAATCGTAAACAAGGTAAACTGTTTTTCACACTTTCAGTTTCTAGAACGTATTCAATGAATTTTACATATATTGAAATGTATGATTTCATGGGACCTTTATAAACATTTAGTATTATTGTAGTTGTGAAAAATCATATGGGCGTAGTAATAACCATGAAAAATCAGCAATGCGTTACTAATTCCACCTTCAATTTGTGCAAGCCGGTCATTGTCAAGGTTACAACCAATTCGATACGCGAAGACTCGTGCGCATGTGGAATAAAAATCTGAATTTGAGGTTAGAATTTACATAAGCTCAATTCCTCGAAACAACTATAGACTTTTTTGGTATTCTGTATTTGAAAATGAACTACTTTCTAGAGGATATACTAACTCAATTTGATTAAACATTAGGGTTTAGCTACGAACTATGAATTTGGTCCTTCGAGTCAGGTATAACTAGACCTTTAGATTTTGTAATGCTTAAATTAAAAATGTTACACTTTAATGAATAAAAGATTAAACTTACTGAGATAAAGGCATCACCGGGAGAATATAAAAAAGGATCCAATAAAAAAAAATATTTTCGATCAACCAATTTTATTGAATCTTACAAGGATATGTTAAACTCGCCTTCTACATTTTACACAAATAACAACATTGTTTTATGCACTCTTAAAAGTTTAAAATTATTGTCACATCAAAAAAATTCAATAAAACCAAGTTAACTATAAAAAGGTAAATAAAAAAAATCTTTACATATATCATCCAGAAGAAAAACACATAATTATTGAGATTCGCCAGTATCGATTGAAAATTATTATGTATTGCAATCGTTGACCATATTTTATTGGTCCTTCGAGCCAGATATGAACTTGTGAATTATCTCTTTTTTATATTTTCTTTAGTTACACAAAATAACATGTTTTTCAAATGTACGGTAAACCTAATCTGCTATAGCTTTCATAGCTAAATTTAAAGTGAAATGTATTTTCACAGGAACCCATTTTAACTACATGAATTTTAAGTACAAAATAATTAAAAAAAAATAACTTATTGGTTATTAAAAAATCTCAAAATTTATTATATCACAAAAAAACTATAAAAATAAAATATAAATAATATTAACATTAACACTTAAAAAATGTGATAAAAAATGTGATGATGATTCCATTTATAGAAAGTTTTCATATAATCGTATATTAAAGTACAATTTCATTAAATAATAAATGCACTCAACTTTGTACTGCAATAAACGGTGGGGGAAAATCCATATATTTTACACTTAAATTGATATGTTTTAAAATAACATTAATAGTTAACACACATTTAAAAGTCAATCATTAAAACCTATAAAATATGTAAATAAAATTATAAAAGTTTGATATGTAAGTACTTGAACAAAATCATTCACAAATGTACTGTTAAACCATAAACACTTCAATTTTTATGCTAACAAAGCAAATTATTAAATATCACAAAAATGTTTTAACCTCAGTACAAATGTTTTAATCTCTTTATTAAATTAATAAAGAATTAAAATTAACTAATTGCACGTAAAGAGTATAAATTAGTGGCATGTAAATACAAAATACAAATAATAGCATATTTTTTATCTGTGGAAGATCACAAAAACTAATAAACTCAGATCTGTTACTATTCGAAGAGATCTTTTAAAGGAACGAATGTTTACTTGTGCTGTAGACGATAACTTTATTTTTATGGCAACATTTAATTTAATCTATGCCTTGTTTATTAAATCACGTGTTTGCCATTCCCATATATCGAGCACGCATCTTTAAAATTACTAGCATTAATACTGGCAAAATAATCATCATGGATAAACCTAACTATACTTTCTATTGGACATAAATATATGTTGTAAATTTTAACATTATCTACTGGATCAACAACTTTCATTACAACATTTTGCTTATCCCTACAAAAACTTAATTTATTCGTTACATCATCTCCATTATAAACGACACGGAAATAAAAATCTTGAGCGATCGCTTTTCTTTTAGTGAATTTAAATTCATCGCGTAATTCCTTCTTTCTATAAACTTCGAAGATCATTCTAGAAGCGTATTGAATATTGTAATGTTGGTAGCTGTTCAAACCTAACGCGAGTATTAAAGCTTGTAAAGTCTTATCGTGTCCTGAATAAATAACATATTTGGGTTTATTTTCTGATATCATACGGATCATATTTTGTACTATATTATGTATCAATCCATACGCATGAAGTAAACCTCGTCTTCTATTATTTAAATTCTTCATTTCTTGTTTATAACTCCATTCTAGATACGCGAAAAGTGACATTACATGTTCCTTTTGGATGCAAAAGTCCTCGGTATTCTCCGGCGTTGGTTCTCTATAGTCTTCGTCGAAATCCGTATCCATTCTTGCGTCGTTAGGAAAATTGAAATCTGCATCTAAATTCTTTTTAACTATAACAACGTCTTCGTAACCATCAGCGTTATCTAAATATCTTTGTTGGTAATAAAGCAATTTCTCTCTTTCCATTTGCGCATCAAAATCTAAGGGAGCTTTCTTATCTTTACTGTCGTAGTATTTCCCAATTATATCTCTAGCTTTTCTCCCGACTTCGTTGTTAAAATCTATCTGATTGTTAATATAATCTAGTTCCATATTCAACGCGTCTATATCAACTTGTAGTAAATTTCTAGAAGCCATATCACGATAGTTCCTTTGTTTCCTTCTTGGATTAATTTTATCTTTTGTGGGTGATTTTCTAGTTTTCTCAACACAAGGCAGCGGCGCCTCGTGACACACGTACGCTAGCAACGCATCCCTAACAACATCCGCGTCTATATGTTCCTGTGATTCGAATAATACTTTAGATAATTTTATAATTAGATCCTTTATCGCAGGATGAGATTCCAATCTTGTTTTTAACTGGGTATTTATTTTCCTGTTGAGATAAACACATTATTAAAAACTAGCCTTCGCCAGCGACACCGTCCGCGTGGAATAAAGAAAAGTATGTGTTCTTCCTGACTATGCTTTACATCTGTGTCAAATTCATCGAGATCTGTACAGCAGTTTAGGCTACAAAGTCTAACGAACATGCATCCATCTAAACTTTCGCATTTACAATATTAGTAAGATTTAAATGCCATTTCAAAGAAATATATTGATGCTGCCCAAATGTACAGTAAATCTTAAATAATGCAATTTAAAATAATAAAAGCAAGTAGTCACAGTAGAAGTAATTATTGCGACAGCGAAACGTAATCGAATTTACAATTAGAAAATCAAATATACATTGAAGAATTCAATTGTAGCTATGTTTCTACCTGGCCAAGACATGCTGCGCTGCGCAGGCGCAGTCCCTGAAGCAGAAGGCGACGCTATGCGCCTCGCGCGCTGCCGCCGCGCTGCCGGAGCTAGCCCAAGCCAGCGCCTGCAGCGACTGGAATGTCCGTCTGTACCGCGTCGTATACGCTACACCTGGACGTTTTTATAATACTAAAGCACTCTTACTTATATAGGTATAACTCAAATATGCGATTTTTTGTCAAAAACATTTTAAATGCTCTATATTCTTTAGGCTGGTGGTTCATGATAATCAAGTGAAATCCGAACCCAAGACAGTGTGATGACTATACCCTTAGTCATTAACAGCGGTCGGTTCAAACAGTTATTGTTTTAATTGGTTATTGTACTAATATTACATCTTTATTGTGGATTTTCAGATTTTATTAAGCAATCGTCAAACTATTGAATAAGACCCCTTATTGTAATTACAATTGATAAATGAAAAATTGAATGTTATATTGTCTAGTATTATGATGTTAGGCTTATGTTTTTGCCTATTGTTATAAGTTAGCATAGAATAGCATCTGTAGTTCCTCTGGTATTGCGGATGTCCACAGACGCCGTTGACTACCTCTGTGTTCCTGCCGCTCGTTTGCCCCCTTCTATTATAAAAAAAAAATTAGCATACTTACCAGTATCCTTTTTGCCTGACAATTCCATATCAGGACCTAATTTATCACTATACGCCTGTCGTAATATGTTACCTGTGACAAAAATACAATATTACACCAATATTCTGATATCATCATCACCAGCTCACTATACGTCCCCACTGAGGGCCTCGGAGCCTACCCTGATAAGGGGGGTAAGATAACCACTGCGGGTTGGTTGACTTCACACATAACATATCTTTGAATTTCTTCGACGATATATGCAGGTGCAGATGTTTTCCTTTACCGTAAGAACGACGGGTAAATTATGTACATATGAAGTTGGAAAATCAAAAAACATATTGGTACATGGCTGGATTCGAACCCAAGACCTGTAGATTACAAGTTTACAAGTCAAGTGCTTAAACCCTTGAGCCACCGACGCTCTTATTATTCTGATATAACTTAATTTAAACATTTTAATAATATATGTTTAATTAGATCTCTTATTTCGATTTTATCTTAATTGGGTAGAAAATTTAATCCTCTGACTGCAGTCGCGGATATCTGCGGTGATATCAAGAAGGGAGTATCTGACCTCTGGTGACTACTGGAGTAGGAAAAAGAACAGTCTGTAGCTTTTAAAATGTAACACCTACAAATTTCCGGACTGTACAATCTGGGAAATTGACGGTGTGACCTTACAAGTGGTAAGAAAATCGGGCAACACTAGTAAATCGGCAGAGACATGCTGCCCCTATATGATAGCTGTCAATGTCATTCAGAGATATTGGAATAGCGCGCTATTCTGGAATCAGTAGCTCTGAGTGTTTAAGTCAATTACGCTAGTTACAATTAAATTAATTGCCTAACACAAGCTACAATCGTTTGAAATAAGACGCAGAATAAAAATCAATTCAATGCAGTTTAAAGTGTCTGTACAAAAAATTATCTATACTAATATTACAAAGTGGAAAGATTTGTATTTTTGTATGTATTGAAATAACTCAAAAACTAATGGGCAGATTTTAAAAATTCTTTCACCATTAGTAACGTAATTTATCTGTGAGTAACATAGGCTATATTTTTGAATTTCACGCGGGCAAAGTCGCGAGCAACCGCTAGTTTAGTGATACACGGATAGTTTCTTTTTATTATCTCTTCGTTTGCACTCATTATCCAAATAAGAGGAGGCAGTTTGTCATGTTGCAATGAACAAAGCAGTTTCTCCTGAAGAGAACACTGCGGATTTCCGCGACTGTACATTTAGTGTACACTGACCGAGGGTGAGCATCTGCAGCAGGCCGCTGTGTGTGAGCTGTCCGAGGGCGCAGCGCGTGGCGGCGCGCGCCGGCAGCGAGGGGAAGTTGTGGAAGGGGCCCGGACCCGACACCCACCACGCGCGACCACCCACACTCGCGTTAGACACAAACTCCACATAACTGTTACCCGGACAAAAATGTCGTATTACTTACATATAACACTTTTCATTGGATCCCACTATTTGACATTTGATATGAGTGTTGCTTGCTTATCTAATAGCAATATAGCTATTTTTTTTTATACTTAACAAAATGCTTTAATGTAAATAAAATTCAAAATGTAGTTTTCAAGTAATTTTCACTGGTCTCTAGGGATTGTAGGAACTGATCGATTCAATGGGAAAACATCCCGTTGAGCTAATATATTAGTGGACCAATCGCCTCAACAGGAAATATCTCAAAAGTCTATATTTTTATTATGTAACAAGTTAGACCTCTTATAACATCTAATGAGAGATGAACTCCTTGAGGTAATATTAAAAGCAATTTTTTTAAACCTTTTGAGTAGCGTTGAAACTGGTACAGTATCACAGGGCAGCTTGTCACCACCTTTAACATGTGTGAGGGGACCTCTATCTCCATGCCTTGTTAACACCAATATACCTTGCAGCAGCCAAGTCTCACTGTCAACTACACCTGAAATAATAAATTGTTTTGTTAGATTGGACATGTATATATTTTTAACCTTTAATATGAACATTATTATAATCATAGTCAAAAAAATATAACATACTAGCTGTTGCTTGCGACTTCGTCTGCGTTAATTTAAAAAATAATAAAAAATTATAGCATATGTTATTCATAGTTAAATTAACTTTCTAATGGTGAAAGAATTTTTAAAATCAGCTCAGTAGTTTTTATGTATCAACTACATACAAAAATCTTTCCTCTTTATAATATTAGTATAGATATAGAATATACAATATTGACAGACAGTGTCTAACAGTTAAATGTTATCATACTAATATTATAAATGAGAATGATTAGATGGATGGATGGATGTTTGTAGCCTAAATGGCTGAACGGATTTTGATGAAATTTGGTATAGATGTAGAGGATAGTCTGGAAGAACACATAGGCTACTCACTTCTGTTTTTTTTTATATCATGCGGATGGAGTCGCGGGCAAAAGCTAGTTTTGTATATTAAGGAATAGTTTACCTTCTGATCCACGTACTATACTGTCCGCTGGATTACACGCTTTAAGGAATATCCTTTTAAATTTCGCATCACTCTTAGATATGTACTCTTGGGGTGGTATTTTTACAGCTGCCGTTTCTTCCCCTACTGATATGTACTTGTATACAACTAAAAGAATATATAATTTTAATATCTGTGTAAACTAAAAAAAGAAAACAATTAAGACATGTTTAAGTCAATTGTAATTTTAATGAAACACTTCTAGTTTAGAATAAAATGTCGTCGGATTGTATAATAAAAAATTAGTAAAGTTAAAATATCATAGATTTGTCCTAGACTATTTAATTGTAAATTCGTTATGTAATAAACATTATGGGCTATATTTTTCACTCACCTGTTATCAAGAAAAAAATCCATACACTCATTCCAAGATAGCAATAAAATGCCCTATGTTGAAATGAAAACTTCATTATTCCGTATGTTAACAACGATTTCCTCAGAAAGGAGTAAATATTATATCGTGTCTTTTACTTCATACTGAAACAATTCAAATATTTTACATCTGAGATCATAATTAGTAAATAACAACAAAGAGCATAAATAAATAAATCAATTTTTCTAAAAAAATCGGACAGCTGACAGTGACGTTACTGACGTATATTGAGCAGAATAAAAAATATTTTACATTTTGATACAGAGTATATGAACAATTGGATATTTTCCGCATCAAAACCGCAGTATTTGTTATCTGTTGTCTTTCTTATCCATGGAAGTAATAAGTACTACGAACAAAAGGAATGCGTTCTATCTGCACATCTTTCAGTTAAAATAAAGAAAATAAAACCTTATGCTAAGGGCGTAAGAGTCTTATTGCACGCAAAATAAAATTGATGCCAAGTGAGAGGGCCACAAGTGTCCGCTGTGTCCCTTTCTAACAGTGACCTTGAGTTGCCAGATGTCAATCCTATCGTTGTTTCTAGAAAATTAGGCGATTGGTTGGATTGTAATGAAATAAAAACAATTACTTCTCAAATATTTCTAAATTTAAATAACAATTTATTACCGACATGTTAAAGCAATATTATTTGTTGCTATATGTAGAACTTTATTATCTCAAAATTTTTGCGTTTGGCATACAGGTTTTCTTTTATTTGTTTAAAATTCGTACACCTGAACTGACAACCCCACATGACATCCCGACTCGGATGTTAATGGCGGAGTCTTTTTTGATTTCGTTATATTTTGAAGAATTTTAGTTAAAATGGGAAGAATTTGTGTCGTGGAGGCTTACGAAAGCAAGTATTATGCTGATTGTGGGTTATATTTTCACAGATAATAGTTTTAAATATAATTTGTTGGTGAATAATTACGGTGACCATGCATGACCAACCAATCCTAGTTTGCGGCAAAAACTTCACAAGACTTTTATTTAGCAATGTTTGATTTAGAATTATGTATTTTGTATTGTTTTTAATTTGTCATTGATGATAGCACTAATACGTTAAAATCAATCTGAAGCAATAATCTGCTGACGTCAAACAAAAACAAGATTTTTATAATTACTGTCCTAAAATCATATTGCAACATAGTCATCATCGCCAGAGAGGGACAAAAGGTACAGATACTGAAGTCTCGCTCGGCTTCAATTTTTCGACAAGAGCTCTTTCCTGTTCTAGTAGTACTTTCATGTTCTTATCAGTTATCATTTGTCAAAGTCAAAATTTAAAATAAAACAATGTTTTGATTCTTATTACTTCATACATCCTTATAACTGTTTACACAATTTTTTTACTTTATATTGTTACTTTACTACAATAACTTAAATTAACGTGTTAAGATTAGTTAGTGTTAAGAATTTATCATCTTAATAA
>LD688935.1:4956460-4968187 GCA_003118335.3 Papilio memnon
ACACATAGGATACTCAGTTCTGTTTTTTTTAATTCCACGCGGACGTAGTCGCGGGCGAAAGCTAGTGTTTAAATATAAAGGTTTAAACTTCTATATAAAAAATTTCTTAACTATTAAAACCAATTAACAATATTGTAAAATTATCAGAAGATATATTGTTTACACGTAATATTTTTTACATATACGCAGTTGCGTCACAGCTGATTTCACTGTTAGTTTCATAAGGGACCCATCGCAAGGGATGAGGGTGCGACGTTCAAGGCCAACCCTTATTGCGTTTTGCATATTACGCAGTTTTTATCAACGAACAGGAAGCTTAGGTATACAATGGAGACTTTTTTTAACAAAGGAAGTCTAGAATAATAACGGTCTAAAAAGCAATTTTAACTACTTATTTCCTAGGTTGTCTGAGCTCAAATATATTTAAAATTGCTCGCGACTTCGCCCGCGTACAATAAATAAATATAGCCTATGTTACTCACAGATAAATTACCTTTCTAACGGTGAAAGAATTTTTAAAATCGGCCTAGTAGTTTTTGAGTTATTTCAATACATACAAAAATACAAATCTTTCCTCTTTATAATATTAGTATAGATATAGAAGTATAGATAATAGCATTGACCCTCGACTTCGTGTGAGATATTAAAAAATCAAAAATAAGTAGCCTATTCGTTCTAGACTATCTTCTAAATCATACCTTTCATCGAGATCCGTTTAGCAGTTTGACTACAAACATCCATCCATCTAAACTTTCGCATTTATAATATTAGTAAGAGCGCGTGCACACCTTTTACTAAACTGTTTAGTCTCGCTTTGATTCTATGAGCTTATATAGATTTTTTTTCAGGGGACTGTCTCGAAGCGACTATAATAGCCCATAGGGTTATAGCTAACAAAACTCATTTTTTATTGTGCAACGAAACAGTTGAATTTCGTACGTAACAATCGACAATCGCACAACAGTTCTGCGATAGTTTAGTCAAATGTGCCCCCTGTAAGACGTAAGATTGAATGCATTATTTATAAAACTTGTTGCCTACCCGCAAATCAATTCAACGTTTGTCCTTTTTGCAGCACTCATCTAATCAAACAGAGCGGGGAGCGACCGGTCATTATCTATTCGATGGGGCCGGGACTCCATCCGCTGCACTCCGCACCAATCTCCCAGTCGCAATGTCCCACTCCTAGTCCGAGTTACACGGACTGGGAATTATTTACCCCACTTGATTCCCTACATTCGCAGTATGGACGACACTCACACCGTAGTCTGCTTATGCCATATAGAATTAAAATGTATATTTTAGTAAAGCAAAATACACTCACTTTAGATGTAAAAGTGTTTGTCAACGTTTGCTAAAGGAACTTGAATATAACATAACAATGTTGTAGAATTAAAGATGCAATATCTAAGTCTACAGTTAATAAAAGTCTCTGTTTGACTCTCATATGTACGGTATGGTGTGATTGCGGTCAATTTTTGTTGTACGTAGATTCGGTAACTGCTTCCGAACCATTTGACGTATATTCCCTTAATGAATCGTACATGGCAATCTTAATTTAATAATAACTTGATAATATTATGTTATATGGTTAATTAACGGTTAATATTAATGACAAATTATGTTCAACCACAGAGTAGACATGTTCTAGAGATGTAAGCTTATCTACAAAATACGATCTGTCTCGATTCAAATAACTGTATTACGCTTGTAATTTCGTAGAAGTCTTATCATCCAAAGAGTTCCTAAACTAGTTTATTTAAACCTCTTTCGAGCATATAAAAAAGTTTACCAAATGAACATGCTTGGTACCCTATACATCGCTGTGATCTACATACAAATAGCTGTTGCCATCTGCGACGGCGATCTTCCGTAACGTATTCTATGACATGAAGAAATCGCTTCGACTCACTTCATATACAACCTCTCGCTCTAACGCGTGTCATCTCACTCACACCCCAATCTACATTATGACGATAAAGTGACATTGAGCGTAAGATTGGGTTGAAGAAATGACAAAGATTGTTTTGCGGTTAGAAAGTTTCAAAGCATAGGAATATGACTTCTATTCCTTGGTGTTAAGGTGTATATGTTTTGTACTGGTTCAATGGTAAATTTGTATAGGAGTAAGGAAGTACTTCCCTTAGAGAGTAAGTCGGTATGTTTAGGGGCTGGCAGGAGCCGTCAAAGCGCATCATTTCGCAGAATAAGTTAGACGCTCGCTATGATAACGCGAGATAAGTCCAAGTTACGGCCCGACTTAAGTAATGATGTTCCTTCAAAGTTTATTCATCGAATTTCTGTGAGTTTGCCTTTTAATTTAATATTTTTTTATCACTGACAAGACATAGATAAATTGCAATACTTAATGGATTTTATCTTATAATTTGCATTTTAAAACGTTTCTAATATCTATGGTAAAACATTTCTTACATTGCCAGTTTTCCAAAAAACTAAATCGAAACTATAATGGCCGCCATTCTTTGTTCCGTTAATCTAATTTCGTTGTATTCAAATTAAAGTATAGTGTAAACTCTATGTCACGTCCCTCGATTTAACGACAAACTCCCTAAAGCGTCGAAATCTATTGATTTTATGGTTTAGCTTCTCTTATACAATAATACACTCTCCATAGCATAACATCCACTCTTCATAACGACCACAATTGAGTAATAAAAAGTAATTCGGAAAATTCAAGCAACGGCAACAAGCTCTGAAAGCAGCTAAATTATTGAAAAATTACTTCCTTTATCGCCAAGATGGCTCAATATTGCAAGATGTGAATAAAATAAGTAAAAAAGTACAAAATAATTACTGGTGCAGCAAAAGTCGTCAGACAAAAATAACAGACAATACTCAATAGCGTTCAAATAAGATTATTTTTATATACGTAACTACTAACACTATTTTGAAATAAACTTTTCATTATCTAATTCTGATTATTCTGATCACCATTTAACGACAACTCTCTATAACGCCATAAAATGGGCAGTCCCTTCAGTGTCGTTATATAGAGTTTACACGGTATTTGAAATGTGTGAATACAGTAGCAGAACTTAATGAGATCTCATTCGGAGGGTGCAAAGGATGTTAAAATCTTTGGCCAACGCGGCGTGAAGTTGCAGCTTTAGGGAATCGCAATTTGATGGACTATTCGATAGGTTCACGTCACGCGAAGACTGACGACTGTTATTTATTAGGCAATACATTAGGAATGTTAATAAAATACAAAACGATTGTAAAAACATATGTTCATCTATACTAGTATTATAAAGAGGAAAGATTTATTTATGTATTAAAATAACTCAGAATACGGGACAGATTTCAAAAATTATTTCACCATTAAAGCTACGTTATCGCTGGGTATATAGGTTTTTACTATTTTGGACGAAATCATCATATTAATATTATAAATGCCATGGTTTAGATGGATGGACGTTTGTTAGAGTTTGTGGCCTAAATGGCTAAACGGATTTCGATGAAATTTGGTATATATGTAAAGGATAGTCTGGAAGAACACATAGGTTACTCACTTTTGTTTTATCTAATTCCACTCGGACGGAGTCACGGGCGAAATCTAGTAAGAAATAATTTAAAAGTTAACATTAAAATCATTAAAATATTTCTAAAAAAAAAATTGTATTAATATTTGCATAGATAATTATGGATTATTAAAAAAAATAACACTATCTTTTCCTCAATTTGTCCAACACTTGGTGATTCATTGAATTTTTATCACCTAGTTACTGTAATACATATAAAAGGCGCAAACATAAATCTTTTTTTAATCCGTGGTTTAACAAGAGGATTAAAAACAATGAACCTCAGTGCATTATAACAAGCCATTGTAACTAAGGATCGATTGTTTTAACTCTTTCACAATAACCACGTCACAAAAACGTCAACAAAACGTACGTCAGAAAAGTAAGAACAAAATTAATTACTCTAATAACGCTCTATTCCTCTTTGTTCTACTCAAAGCGTCTTAGCATCAAAACTAAAGAAAAAATGTCAACAACCCAAATTAAACTATAACTTGTATGTAATAGATCACATAATTGTATGAATGTAATTTTAAGCCAATTAATAAAATAGTACATGTATCGTTTGTAAGCGATAAGTATAAACTTTTTCGCTGGAGCTTGGATCAATAACAGAATGCACATTGTAAAATAAACCTTATCTGATAGCAATAAGGCTTATATTACAATGTAGTAGTCTGTATGCTTTCATTCGCTTGTTACTAAGCGTGTTCGCGGATCGGGGGAGGGATCGCCAACCTTTTTCTGGGGCGGCCCTGATAGGACTTTCACCTTTATTTTATTCTTAAGCTACTGTTTCTAGGTGACATTTTATATCAAAAATCTTTGTCGCTTGATTAAAATCTCGGTTTCAAGAAGTACTTTTATCTAGTAACATAATAGAGAATATTGTAGCATTGTTTTCTTCGAAATAATTGTTTATTTACTAACAATGATTTGCGGAATAACATGAATTATCTAACAATTCATACTTACTTTAACTAACAAACTGGCATTACACAATCATTTAATAGTAATGTTTTCTTGTCATAATTACGACAATTTCTCTAGTTAACTGATGTACGTTACAAAGGCGTGGCACCTAGTAACAAACGAAGTTAAACATAACAGTTAAAATACACATTAAAAAAACTAACGCAAAAGGTTGGCAACGCGAGACCGCCGCCATAAATGCACTCTCTAGCGCAACGGGGCTATTATATCACTCAAAACCAGAACGGTGTAAACGTAACTAGAAGCACTTTTTTAAATTAGATCTTATGCCGTAGACAATAAGGGCGAAGCATGGACAAATCTCTTTGTGAAGGTCGATGTCGGTTACGACTTTTTCGTTCTGTGACAAGTCTTAACCGCGCATGTACTGGTGTGCGTGTATCCTTGTGTCCGTGTAGCGCTAGCGTTTGTGTGCGCGCGACATCGCTTCGGTCACGTAGGCTCGGCTCAGTTGGATTACCATAGAGTTTTGAGGACAAAACATTAGTTGAATGAAAAACCTTTGTTATATTTTGCTATTATTTTGTATTAAGCTTGTATTTAAGAAAGTCCTTTTACTTTTAACTAACAAGGAATATTATAAATATAGATTTTATATCTTTAATACATAGAAATAATTAGTATCTCTTAAAAATAAACTTCTACTCAATAATACGATTTGTAATTTTCATCAAGGTTCAGATAACGCTATGCTGATATTAAAATCCTTTAATCAGTGAACAGCGATGAAATTGTGTGCAATACTGATGTCCGTTTCAATCGATAGCTATTGCACATAGCAACAGTTCGCGTCAGCTGTGCCGGGCGGGGGGTCGCCGGGCGTGGGGCCGGGGCGAGCGCCGCGGGCGGAGAGGAGGGGAGCGGGGTGCGAGGGGCGCGGCAGATCGCACGATTGATTCCTCGCGAAAGTTGCCTTTGTGTGCTCCGGACGGAAGCGGGTAACCATCCGAAAATTCACCTACACCTCGCAACAATATATGTGCATCTTCCAGAAAGATCTGGTATACAATATTATCCAATAACTGTGCTTAACAAAAGACATTAGTAAATTAAATTGCAATCGAACGAGTACGAATAGAAAAAATCATGAATATAAATATTTACGGCAGTATTGAGTCGATGGCTATTAGGTAGGTAAAACTAATTGGAAAACTGTATTCTGTTTTTATGTATAGGTTATCTTAAAAGTAACGAATTATTAGGGTTTTGTAACATTTGTAATTAAATCTTACTCATCTTTAATTATAATTGCTTGTGTTAATTTTATTTTTAGCTTGCAATTCATTTCGTATCGCAGCAATGGACAGCGATATCGCGAGTACAAGCGCAGTATGCAATATAGAGACCACGGTAGGTACTCTGTACGCGTGTTCTCCGATCGCACGGTTATACAAGCCAGTACTCGCGCTAGTACTCGTTTTCATGCCAGTTACTGCGCTGACATACCTTTGGGATGTTCATTATGACGTTTTTGTAGTGAATAGGAATTCTTTTAACATCGTATTTAGACAGAATACGTAAGTTAATCTAAGCACAACTTTGCACCGCTTTCTTTTATTTTAACGAACTACTGGATAAAATTAGTTATATTTGATTCGAATACTTGGATCGAACTTTTTAATGGAGAAAATCAAGTTATTCTGCAAGATAACAAAGAAAAATGACTTGAAGTCATTTTATTACAGTACTAGTTGTTGCTCGCGACTTCGCCCGCGTGAAATTAAAAAATATAACCTATGTTACTCAAAGATTAGCCTTTCCAACGGTGAAAGAATTTTTAAAATCGGCACAGTAATTTTTGAGTTATTTCAATACATACAAAAATACAAAAGTACAAATCTTTCCTCTTTATAATATTAGTATAGATAAGTTGGTGAAGAAATGGTTTTTAGTACAACCAATTTAATACTGTCATTTCCCGTGTAAAAAGATTGAAATTTAGGTTAGAAATTACCTTTAATTTTATGATAAATTCTTTAAAGAGCATTATGTTATTTTTTATTTAATTAATTCTAATTTAACTAAGGTTATCTCTTGTCTAAAGCTGAAAAAACGATCTACCATCGTTTAATCAACAGTTAACGCTACAAATAGTATATGAAGTGAACGATAGACATTTAATTGCAAAGGGACAGAAATCAATACGTCCTACAGATATTGGCTGGGAGGATGTGACGTAGTCCATATTTTACCTAACAACGGACCTATGGATTCCACCTTGTATTCCTTTGTTCTTATTCACAAAGCAATATGTGTCTTACCAGTCCAGGATAAAGCTCGTTTTAGAGTGAAATTGTAAGTAATGGCGATTACTAAACCAGAAAGGGACTGTGTAGGGGAAATTATACAATATTTTTATAGTAGGTTAGACAAATTGATGCTTGAATAATGGCCGACTATCATCGAGATAGTTTACAACTAATTGATTATTATAAATGCTAAAATTTAAATGGATGGATCTAATTTTTGTTGGATTTCGACTTCTAAACAGCTAAACAGATCTTGATGTTTGGCATAGATGCAGAGTATAGTCTGGAATAAATCATAGACGACTTAATTGTTTTATCCATGCCAAAGGAGTCGCGAGCGAACGCTAGTTATTTTTATTAACCAAGACTTACCATATAATTAGTTAAATCTATACTAATATAATAAAGCGTAAATACACACTTCCTTGTTGCGTAAGATGTTAGCAATTACAGCATTTTTTGAATAATTCTTTTTTTAATAAAAAGCCCTACACTTACGTCACGCTTTAGGCTATATATTTTCACGCCATTAAACTTAGGGGTAAATATTTTGGATAAAAACCCTAATGTGGGAAAGAGACCATAAGTTGCTGCCAACATCAAGGAAGCAAGATTGCCATGTGTCATCATGTCATGTCATTTTGACATATTGATGAGGAAGCACTATTAGAAAGGATATTTCAAAGGAAACACTCATTTATTTCTTTTATTTATTTGCTATAACATTCTCTTTGGAAATCAAGTTGAAGGGGAAGAATTTTGTATATCTGGCTTTTGGTCAACATCTATAAAATATGGTTGTAAATCCGTCATTTGCACAGATGTCATAAACTCCCCGTTTTCACATGAAGCGTTGCTCAATTCTTGCAGTTGATATCGTGTTAGAATCTTTGCTATTTGAAGTTTAACAAGAGCTTGATTACGTAAAGACAGTCTCTTTACTGTACTGGCATAACCTAGAAACTCCATATCTGTCCTATCACATGGCACAGGTACAACAGCTTCTTGTGTACTTCTTTCTGTGTGTATTTCTGTGTTTATGTTTGTCATGATATTGTTTATTGTATCGCCACTTTCTTGTCGTCTTCTTTTTATTGGACGTATCTTTTCTGGTTCAGGTTCAGGGGTTTGGACATTTTGTGTCTCATCCTGTTCGTTATCATCTTCTGTGTCATTCTCTTCTGAATCAGAAGAATCGTTAGAAATTCTAGAAGCACCTGTTGCTCGTAATTTGATGTACGGTTCTATGAACGACATGTTGTCAGCCCACACCCAGTTGGATAAGTTACTGGTACTTTTGTTGCCTGATAGACGGCACATTTTGTGTTTTCTGTACGTGTCCCTTAGGTTTTTCCATTTGATCTTCAATGTTCGGACTGTAAAAAAATATTCATTAACAACTTATTCCAATTACTGTTTTGTTTAACACAAAATAAAAAAATGCTATTGCATTAGATTCTAATTAATTTTGGATACGAATCCTCAATAGAAAAACATTAATATGGAAATATAACAATATGCTTTTGTACGAATTCGTCAGTTGAAACCCATTAATCAATCGGTACAATCTGCAAATCAACTAAAAGATAAAATTCTCTGTCTATGTTCTGTAATACAAGGTTTAAAAATATTACTATTTAAAATCCAACATACCTATAAATAACATCAAAAGTAAAAAACAACCATCAAGTAATTTAATTGTAAAAAGTATCAAAACGAACTAGCCTGGGCACTCGACTTGCGAGCACACGCACACATATACACACATACGGCTTTCAAAACAACACCCAACGGAGAGAACACCTTGTTAAACATCAAAGTATATAAGGAATGTGCTATACAAACAAATATATAATTACTAACTTTCGCCCGCGACTCCGTCCGCGTGGTATTAAAGAAAACAAAAGTGCCTAGCCTATGTGTTCTTCCAGACTATCCTCTACATCTATACCAAATTTCATCGATATCCGTTCAGCCGTTTAAGCTACAAATTCTAACAAACATCCATCCATCTAAACTTTCGCATTTATATTATTACGAGTAGTATGATAATAATTCTTACCGTCCATCCCCATCTTTTCTTTAATTTTCTTCCACGCCATTTCTTTTTTATACCCATTTCTATAATCTATATGTCCAGATGAGTATATTTCCGGGTAATTCCGAACAACGTCTATAAGTAATTTTATCGTTTCCGGTTTCAAGACGCGAAATTTATCCATAGCGGAGGAACACGCGGTGACGGTATGCGACGCGAAACGCTACTAACGGATCGCATGCTGCGATCGAACACGAAGCGAAGCGAATTCGCGCTCGGTTATGGTTTGACAGTAGTTACACAGCGAACGTGAAAGCGGATCGCTTTTGTTTTGCGATACCGTGACGTTTTTTATATTGTTGTCTCGCTTTTGTCTTTAAGAAAGAAAGGGACAATATATATTAAAACAATCACTGCATTCAAGTCGTAAATAGAATGCATTGTTTGACGTTTTAATCTTATCTTACTAATATTATAAATGCGAAAAGATGGATGTATGTTTGTTAGAGTTTGTAGCCTAATCTGCTGAAAGTAGAGGATATTCAGGAAGTACATATAGGGAATCGGCTCAGATCTCTAATGTTTGTCATAGATGAATAAAGTGGGGACTTATTACTTACTGTTCAAATTTAACAAATTCTAACGAAACAACTAAGTTATCTCCCACATCATCATCATTATCAACTTGCTCTCACCCTTTACGGAGGGTCTCACAGTATGTGCTGCTCTTTCATACATTATCAGCCGTCATATCTGAATCCACTCCTTTCTTAAGCAATCTCTTTCACACAATCCATACTTTCTTCGGTCTTCTACTTCTCTACCTTTATAGCCATCTACATTCAAACTTTGCAAGTTATTCATTCAAGTTAGCTCTCAAAATACGTAAAATTAAACTAAAAAAATTGCAAAGGTATCAATGCTTAAAGTCCATACATTATTTTCAACTTATTTCCAAACAAAAGAATAGCTATATTTTTAAGATTGGGAACAGCGCCACCTAGTTTAAGCAAAGAGAGTTGTTTATTGCAGAATAAATGCTATTCGCTATTCCTTTCAGGACATAATTTTTATTTTAACAAAAAAATATGGTTTTTAATATTAACTATTATATGTTTTTTCTAACACACAACGTTTTTTTTTTAATATTATTTTTAAAGAAAAAACAATCATGAAAAAATTATCAATAATTTTTAATGAAATATTTAATTATAATTTCTTAATTGAGTTTAATTTAATTTATCTGGTACTAGCTGTTGCCCCCGACTTCGTGGGCGTTGTAAATTAAAAATAGATATTTTTATTGCATTTCGTTTCAGAATATTTTGTTTTGAAGTCGGTATTTTTTTGTTATTATTTTAAATAACATATCCCCATGAATATTATCTCGCTGTAGTCCTTTGTATTTGCAAATTTACAATTTATAACTAGCTTATAGAGCTATTAATGAAAACAATTTTATTACTAGTAATATTGAATAACCATTATAAGAGCGTCGGTGGTTCAGGGGTTTTTACACACCTTTGATCAAACTATCGCACAACACAGCGATAGTTTCTAAAAATCGAGTACTGTCCATCAAAGGAATCAAAGCGAGACTAAACAGTTGTGAGATAGTTTAGTCAAAGTGCATTCTTGTAAAGGATGTTCGAGTACAAAAACCAGTACTTTTATGTATATTGCGATGATTAAATACGTTTGTTTGTCTTCCTTTTTCTTCTTCTACAGCTCTACAGCTTTGTGGGCCTTGGCTTGGTCCAGCAACTTTTTCCATTTCGGTCTATCTCTGGCCATGGTCCTCCAGTTTGCTATGCCAATGTTTTTCGCATCTCGGTTTATGCCGTCTATCCACCGGAGTTTTGGCCTTCCTCGACTTCGGCGACCTTCGGGATTACTCGTCAATTGTTTGTCTTTAGTCTTAGAAAATTGTATTTAGGATGTTGGGTTTTCTAAATCTATAAAGCATGGTTTTAGATCAGCCAATTGCATAGTTGTATTGTAAGTTCGATCATCACTGCTTAAAGGGTTACTACTCAATTCTTGCAGTTGATATCGTGTTAGAATCTTTGCTATTTGTAGTTTAACAAGTGCTTGATTACGTAAAGACAGTCTCTTTACTGTACTGGCATAACCTAGAAATTCCATATCTGTTCTGTCACATGGCACAAATACAGCGGCTTCTTGTGTACTTCTTTCTGTGTTGTTTGTCATAATATTGTCGACTGTATCGCTTTCTTGTCCTCTTATTGGCCGATTTTTATTTTTTTCCGCTTCAAGTTCAGGCTTTTGGATATTTTTGGTGTCATGTTCATTATCTTCGTCTGTATTATTTACATCGGAATCGGAATTAATATCGATGTACGCTGCAATTCTTTTTCGTCTCAATTTGATATACGGTTCCACAAATGACATTTCTTTTGCCCATACCCAGTTGTAAAGGGTGTTGGGTCCCTTGTTGGCTGATAGACGACATTTTTTATGTTTTATATATGTATCCCTTAGATTTCTCCATTTCACCTTCAATTTCTTGACTGAAACATATTTTTAGTTATCTTACATACAAAAATAACTTTTAATAAGCATTACTTCAGTTTATACTGCAACACACACACCATTCAAAACACTCGGTCCAATATATATAGGAAAGATTTGTATTTTTGTATGTATTGATTAACTCACAAACTACTGATCCGATTTAAATATTCTTTCACCATTAAAAAGCTACGTTATCGCTGAAAACATAAGCTACATTTATTATTTCATTTTTTAATTTCACGCTAGCGAAATCGCGAGCAATAGCTACTATATTACATTCCAGGTTAACGCGCATTCGTCAATTCTTAGTGCACAATCTAGACTAGCGTACGTCGAGGCATGGTCAAGGGCGGATCCAGCTTTGGCGCCG
>LD688935.1:4968212-4980147 GCA_003118335.3 Papilio memnon
GTCACATAGTCGTGGTCAAGTCAAGAGCTTCACAAAATATGTAAATATACATGTAAATATATTTTGTCAAGCTTTAGACCAACCAGCTCTGGGGGAGTCATGACCTCCATGACCCTCCCCCTGGATCCGCTACTGGGCGAGGTAGGGCAATGCCGGGTAGAGAGGAGTTGACGACTGCGCATTATTAATTCTGAATAGAATTGTTCATTAAAACAAAACATGTAAATATACGAACGAAATAACTACAATACGAAATAAACGTCTCACCGTCCATCCCCATTTTCTGTTTAATTTTCTTCCACGCAATTTCCTTTTTATACATATTACTATAATCCGAGTCACCAACTGCGTATATTTCTGGATAATTTCGCATAATGTTTATGTACTTTTTAATAGTTTCAAGTTCCATGATTCGCAATTTAACGAGGACACGCGGTGACTGCTTGCGATGCGGAACGGTACTGACGGAACGGAGTCGAAATGGTCGCCTAACTACGCATTCACTACGAAAGCGAAGCGAATTTTAAAGTTTTTCTCATAAAGTAAATGTGTTTATACATATGTCAGCTGTACAAAACACTATATATTATTATATCGCAAATTCATCTCCATTTATAACTTTTTATAAGCAAAGCGTCGTACATAGCATTTATTGATCCGACGGCCATGTCACTGCTCACTCCAGTTACGTTCCGTCGTTAACAAGAGCGAGATAGACAATCTATGTATTGTTGATACGCAGAAATCCGAATTTAATTAACTACGTCTACTTTATGATTAAAATTATAATTATGAAAAAAAATTAGAAAAAGGCATCTTTGAAATTATGATACAATACATTTTATTCCAAGAATAACATATTTTAATATTAAATGCCACACAGAGACGTTAAATAGCCACTAAACACGTCACTTAAATATAGATGGATTGTTTGCAACCACTTAATTACTCTGTGTGTTGTTACTCCTACAAATCAGTTCAGTTTTCATCATAGAGTTTATCTTCAATTTTAATCATTTTCGTCTGGTCTTCTTCGTTCATCACTGTGGTGATCAACTCGAGAATTCTCGGCTGCAATTCCAATGCTTTGTGTACTGGTATTCTCTTCAACATGGCGGCTACATGTTCCCCAAATTTGTCCAAATCAAGCGTTCTTAATAGATTCATTTCAATTCTATTATCAATAGAATCAATCTCATTTTCATCAGAATTATCGGACGATTCCTCGAATTCTATTTTTATTATTTTCCCGACATCTTCACAGTCATCGTCACTACTGTCATTGCTAGTACTCGGTAAGAGATTCTCGTAATTAGAACATTTCGTATTATCACTTCCATCAAATCGTATATCTAATTCAGATGTATTTCTTTTCAATTTTGCACTAATTTGTTCATTAATGTCATTAGTTCTAATTGAATATTGATAAACAAGGTCTTTGCTAGGCTTTGATATGACTTCGTTTGTCAGAAAACTATCGTCTACTTCGCATTTATCTTCTACAATGCTTGCGTTCAAATTCACCGTATCCTGAAATCAGTCGATAATGCACAGAAATGATAAATTAAAACAGACAAGAATTGTAAAACTTCTCAATTGATTTAACAGTATAGGACATTCCCAACTTTAGAGGAAGTTTGAGAGTAGCCCCAGTGGTTGAGAAAATAAGGAGTAAAAGGTTAACGTGGTATGGGCATTGTATGAGAAGGGATGAATCACATGTAACAAGAAGGACGTTAGTTATGAATGTGGAGAGGTAAATCGGTAGAGGTAGACCTAGAAAGAGATGGATGTATTGCGTGAAAGGTGACATGATCAAGAAGGGAGTGATGACTGAGATGACGGATGACAGAGTTATTTGGAGGACGAAAACCCGGTTCGCCGACCCTACGGGAGTAGGATAAAGAGAGGGAGATGAGGACATTCCAAACTTTTGTGGCTCGGAATATCTCAAAATAAGCTTTGCATTGCATCTTCCTGTTCTTTACGACAAACGTCGAGCTTTCAGAGGGTTTCAAAGTACCTACTCTACATATGTAATTTGGTACAATTTCGTGATTTTACCGCCACATTCTAGTTACTGGTATATGTATTTTTACAGTGAGTATTTTAAAATATTCTTGAATATGAAATACTTACTATGATAGGAACAGCTGTGCCTCGAAGACGTAATTTACCCTTATCCGTAGTGTACGTATCACTTTTATCGAAATGTTTCGAACAAACGAGGCTTCCTGTGTTTGGTTCAAAAGAGGGTTCCTTTCTCTGTCGCCTTGTTACTTCTATCCATTTCTCTCGACGAATTAGACGACTTGGAAAACTATAATCAATTCGGATATGTTAATATTCAACACAAAAACGTTTTTAAACAATAAATTAAAGAGTTACAGTAGTTAAACGTTAAATTTCACATTTTAAATTAAAAAAATTGTCAAGTTATAAAAATACCCACCATATTTAACTAACGTAGATGAATAACATCCAGAATACACACAAGTCACTTAATATGAAAGGTATTTTAAAGAAGACATTGTAAAATAACTATGTTATTACAATTTAAAAGCTAAACTCACCGAAAGTATGCTATGTCGTCGTTTTTAGGGTCTGTTGGCTTCAAAGTTTTACAAAATTTAAAAGAGCACTTCGGCATCGTAGACGTCCGCTCGCAAGAGCGAGCGAAACGATACTGACTTAAAATGAGTTAGGGCGGGAACACATATCCTAGTGCAAAGTATTAGCTAGCATACAAGTTACTGGCACGCCCGATTATTGTTTTGTATACACATGCCAATAAAATATTTACAAGACTATACGAGATGAGACGTGCCAGTTTTAATCTTCGTACCCCACTCGGCCGTTCTCAACTTAGCCTAGCTGTCACAAAACCAAATACCGTGCTAGCTATTTGTATGCAAGACTACTAGCATATATACATTTAGCTGACACATGCCAGTAGCTTGTATACAAGTGTGTAACTGGCCTGTATATTTTATTTGACACCATATTCATCTTTAGAGTTACGTGGTAAATAATACCTAGTTCACACTAGGCTAGTGATTAAATCGAGTAGCAAGTAATTTAGTAAATAATACGTATCTGATAAACAAAAATTTAGTCGAATGAGAAGAATTTAGCTACTTAATTAGTCTTTACTCGGTCAAATTACTATCCTAATTCGAACTAATCCGGATTACACTTGGCCAGTACAGTTGGACAGTTGAATATACCAGTCATTGATTGTACTCACTATCGCCAGTTAGTGTTTACATTATGCCAGTTGAATATCAATCCATTGAGTGCTCTGACCGACTGTAGTGGCCAGGTGTGAACCGTGCATTATTAGTGTAAACTTTCGAATTAAAACCTCGATATGGTCCTTTCAATGTTTTCATATTTAGTACTGTTCAGTCTAGGGGGAATTCCGCTGCGGAATTAAAAACGCATATCGTATAATTCCGGAAATATTTTAACAAAACATAAGGTCTCCCTTTATACTTGTAAGTGCGCAGGTAGATAGCAGGTTGCGACTTGATCCCCCAGCTGGGAACTGGACCCCAATATAATTTTCACTAGGGTTTTCCACCAGCCGGTAAAACAGTTACATATGGATAAAATTAATTATACTTATTAATAACAGCTTTTGTTGTTTAAAGCAGTTATTTTTTAATAACAGTAGCGTAATTTAATAATATATTTGTATTACATACAAAAATGTACAGCGTAAAAGATTTAGAAATAAAACTTGAATTTATAAAGACATGTGTATTGGTAAAATGTGTACAGAAAAAGACATAGAAAATACGATGACATTAACAATCTGTTCTAATTACAATAATTTGAATTCTTCCTTTTTTCTAACTTGTTAAAACCTCAAAACACGTAAAAACTCCTTGAACACATTTAGTATAAATAAGACGTAATAAAAAGTATTGACGATGACGCTATTTTAAAATATCAACTTTTTCTAATTATTGCATATTTTTTTATGCAGACATCATCATTATATCTGGAAAAAGCCTTAGGGCCTGTCCCACCAAATTGTAAATTGTCTGATAACAATCCAACGTGTGAAATATGTCAGAAATATCGGATTTTGTTCCTTTATCTGACAGTGACGTCATTTTAAGCTATCTGAGCCTCTATCAGCCAGTGGTGCGACAGGTCCTTAGACTTATATGTTTCGTACAAAAATTTTGATAGCAAAACTCATTTCATATGTTTTAAAATGCATGGAAAACAGTAAGGCACAGCACAAAATAACGGTAGTTACGTAAATACGGTAGAGTCCGTCTCAAATTATGTGATAATCATTTTTTATTTATCTAACACCAATAACATCGCACATAAACATTTAACTGTCTACAATAAATAAAAGCATCGATTGCATCATAAACAAGACGAAGACGCCTACTTTTAACAGCATCCCTGACTTTCACACGAGGGAAGTACAATCGACAAAGTAATGCTCTACAGTACATTAAAATAATTACGGCACCGTCACTGCTGTATATCATTCTTCCGTCCTCGTGTGAAAGCATTAGCGATCGAATGTTAACTCCTAGTCCATTACCGATCGCCTACACAAGTTATTCCCCAAATAAAATAACCAAAGGGCCATCATAACTCGTAAGTAAAAAGCCCAAAACGTTATCTTCGGGTCGTGTCCAGCCTCATACTTTGAGTATATAAAAATGGACTAAGCATAGAGACTGCCAGGGTTGTAAATATTCAGACACTTTGAGAAGAAATGACAATAACACACGTCCGTATCAACGCATAATGACTCAGAAATTTACACACACAAAAAAGTAAGTTGAAAACTAATTCTTTGTCTCGCACTATAGGTCCTGTCTCTTAAAAGCCAAAGTATCACATAAAAGTTTATGGGTGTATATTCAACCCACGTCGTGACGGGCCGGCCAGAGCGGCGCATAAATAAAATAAATCTACTAATTCTATTCAGCAGTGAAGGGTTAGAACGTTATAGACTAAGAGCTAGTCAATTTTTATTAACCACGATTTACTATTGGAAATAAACATTACCATTAATTCAACAATTTACATGAAAAAGTTGGCTCAATATTATAATTTAATATTACAACGCACAATAATCCGAATTAAAAGGTATGTTTGACAACTGTAATCTGCTTCCTTATAAAATTCTGTATAACAAAAGGAACAATCTAGAACCAGATAAAGAAAAAACAAGCTTAAATGTGAAGATAATAAAAGAAACCTGCATATGAGTCATAACAGTCGTTACTGACTTCGACACAATTTATATAATTATTATAATGTTTTATTTCACCTTCCCTTGACATTAAAACAATGAGTAAGCGCTCAGTGCTTTGCCCTGTTTGAATAAAAAATGACACCCTTATGACTTTAACGATATAATATGCATTATGTATAGTACATGACCTTTTTTGTATCATAAGGTGGCAAACGATGCAGTTCCTCTGGTATTGCGGATGTCCATGGGCGTCATTGACCACCTTTGTGTTCCCGCCGCTCGTTTGCCCTCCTCTCTTATAAAAAAAAAAAACGAGCAAGCGGCCACCTAAATCCGCCTAAATGGCGAAGCGACCGCTGCCCATAGATAAATTCAATTGGATTAAGATAATTTATGTTTATTTTGAGTCACGGTTTGTTTTGATTATTTTTAGTTTTTTTTTATTCATTTTTTTTTTTAAATCGCAGTTAAAACTGTCTTTAACAAAGTGAATACAGAAATCCCTTTGTGTCTCTTCGTCTATAATCCGGCAACGATTTCGTCATCCCAATATTCGTTGCATTTGATATTCTACTTTATTTCGTAAGCTTTAAGATTGAAAATACCTTCGGAAGGAATGTTCAGGCTATCATTGCGTCATAATTCAAGCCCTTTTCAACGGAAAAGGACGGATGAACAGCTGTCTCCCTCATAAACCGACTACTTGTGTATCGGAAAATATGATATTGAAGTTGTTAACAACATAAGTTTTAAAGAAAAATAGCTAGTTTTTCGTATCATAAATTGAAAAGATAAATTACTAGCTGTTCCCGTGCGGCTTCATCCGCGGGTAATCATAAAAACTTTTGCAGATTAGATTCCCAACTGTACATATGAATTGCATACTTCATACTAATATTATAAATGCGAAAGTTTAGATGGATAGATGGATGTTTGTTAGAGTTTATAGTCACAGCTGAACAGATTTCGATGAAATTTGGTATAGATGTAGAGGATAGTCTGGAAGAACACATAGGCTACTCACTTTTGTTTTTTTAATTATACACGAACGGAGTCCCGGGCGAAAGCTACTAAAACTATACATTATTAGAAATTCCGGCTCTTCTAAGGAATTTTATAACAGACCACAATATAAAGGATTCGACTTGCATTACAATCCTTACAATTTGAAGGTTCTCGAAATTTCGTCTAACTTCGAACATTTCGCGTATTTCCAATGGTCTTTGATGTAAGCGCCCATCCAAACCGAACATTTCCCGATACTTGCGGATACATCCGAGTATTTCCACTTCAGTTATCCACTCTTGAATCACGCTAGCCCCGAATAGAGATGCAGTGATGTGAAGGGAACTATGTTCAATTTCGTGTTTATGCCATTTTGAGAGCTTGTTTATGGTTCTTTCTGCCTTCTGTCATAGACCATAGACATAGATAGTTAATTTCTTTGTAATATTTGTAGTATAATTTACTGGTAAATAACTAAACCGTCAATTTTATAAATTGACTAGCTAGCGACTTCGCCCGCGTCTAATTAAAAAAGTAATAAAAAACATAGGTTATGTTACTCACTTTTAATGGTGAAAGGATTTTTTAAATCAGTCCAGTAGTTTTTGAGTTATTTCAAAAATACAAATCTTTCCTCTTTATAATATTAGTATAGACTAGTTTTCGCCCGTGACTACGTCCGTGTGAATTAGAAAAGAAAAGTGTTCTTCCAGACTATCCTCTACATCTATGCCAAATTTCATCGAGATCCGTTCAGCCGTTTAGACTACAAACTCTAACAAATATCCATCCATCCCAACTTTAGCATTTATAATATTAGTAAGAAGTAAGATAAATAATAGAAAACTTGACAATTAAATGTTTGAGAAGACTGGACTCTGAAATTAGGAAATTAAAAAACTTTCAAAGTTATACCCTTTGTTCGAAGTAGAAAACATGTAAGAACACAAAATTGTAAAAAACTCAAAGGAACAATTTAATAATTTCAAACAGCCCACATGTATAGACAATAGAAAAAAAACTCCCACATCGCAACATCCCACTCCGGTATAGAAAGTGCCCAAAAATAATAGAATCTCAGATTACACATGTTAACTTAACCAAAATAAAAACAAGTACAAACACTTAACCTATTTTTTGTCAAGTCTACAAAAACTAACATTAATCTTTGAGATTTTTTTTTCGTCTTTCCCTGTTCTACCTGCGTGGGTGGATATGCACTTGACGTAAAACAATTCAATTGAGACCTTAACCTATTAACCTAAGACTCAAAATGACAAAACATACAATCCATTGCAGCTCTTCACGCACACAAATTCAATTCCCGTCAAGTACATGTTCGAACGCAACACTCAAAAAAAATTTAAACCTTAATGCCATTACTTTAAGATTGATTATCCTCTGTGTAGCATATTAAAGTATTGTTTACAAATGAAACTGGGGCGAAGGCCGAGGGGCCTGTTGCTAAGCGAGTTCTCGAGCCCGCACTTGTTAGGGTAACAGGCATTGTCCGTGTTGACGCTACCTCACGGTCAGCAAGGAAGGCCGTGCGCTCTAACGCTCTGAAACAAGATATAAACGTATTGTGAATTGTGATATTAATTCCTTACATTTTTTGATATAAACATCTAATTTATCTCACAAGGTATAGAATAAGAAATTATTTTATAGCGTGTTTTAAAACGCAAAACAAAATAAATCTTAACAAACATTAATTGACGTCCAACATACTTAACCTTTTTTACATATTTTAGAATAGAAATATTGATTGTTAGATTTAATTAAAACACCATTCTCAATATAAACCAATTAAAATGAACATTACAAAGACCACGGCAAAAAAACAGCACAAAAAAATAACGTCAGCTTCTTGGGGTATGATTTTTTGTGCAGTCCGTTGCGGCTTGGTTCCCCCGGGAAGGGGGAGTTAAACAGCTGATCGCAGAATTCACATAGATATCTCTAGGCGTTTCGTTCCAATTGTATTTCAACGCTACATTGCCTTATAAATAATACAAGATTATAAAAAGTCGGTCGTTTCTACTGGATATTGTCATTCAATTTTCTGTTTCTTTAACTGGTTCCTTAAATCTTTTTGGATCATCATCAACTTGCCCTTATCCCTTACGGAGAGTCGGCACAGTATGTGCTGGTCTTCCATACATTTCTATCAGCCGTCATATCTGAATCCACTCCCTTCTTAAGCATATCCTCTTTCACACAATCCATCCATACTTTCTTCGGTCTTCCTCTTCCTTTGTAGCCATCCACATTCATTCTTAACACTTTCTGGTTTATGTCCCCATCGTCTCATCGCATAAATCCATACCACGTTAACCTTTTGCTTCTCAATTTCTCCACCACTGGCGCTACTTTGAAATTTTCTCTAATATATATCCTTAAATCTTTTTAGATGTAAAGTATTTTTATAGTGATTTAAATATCAATATTAGCTCACAATACGTCTTCATTGAGGACCTCAGAACATAACCTAAGTTTGGGGACCAGGCCATAGTCAAATTAGCCCACTGTCGGTTTCACATATCTGTGAATATCTACGCCGATATGTGCTGGTTGCATCACGATATTTTCCTTTAACATAAAGTCGGATTTAAAGAAATTCTAAGAACATTTTAGCACATGGCAGAAACCGAACCAGGATGTTTTGCTTTGGTTAAACGCTTTACAACTCTTACCAACGCTTTTATAAAAATTATTTTAAAAATATTCCAAACATATAAATAGGATGTATTTGAGTAATAATCAAACTTCTGCCAACTCCCTTTACGTAAACAAGTGGAAAATTTACTAAATTAGTCGATTATCAACAAGTTTGTGATACGAAGGATATATTTTATCGTTATCCTTATCTACCCTTTATGTAATCGACGGCGTGATGATATCGCGAATGAATATGTAGGTCAATACAAAAATAACAATTTTCAACACTATCGGTATAAATATTATGCCTAACACATTGACATAATGACAAAAGGCTTACTAATGTCTGAGAATTTTTTGCATGCTTTTTCATTGATTTTATATTCAAAACTAGCCTTCGCCCGCGACTCCGTCCGCGTGGAATTAAAAAAAGCAAAAGTGAGTAGTCTATGTGTTCTTCCAGACTATCCTCTACATCTATACCAAATTTCATCGAAATCCGTTCAGCCGTTTTGGCTACAAACTCTAACAAACATCCATCCATCCATTTAAACTTTCGCATTTATAATATTAGTATGATTAAACTTTTCAAGTAAAAATAAGTTAGCCAACTCATGAATAAAGCAATGAACCATCTTAAAGCGGACCTTTAACATGTGTAAACTTTATCGCAAACAAAACATGACTGTCTCTTTTCTTCTCAAGAGTACGTAAGAGACACGTTTACAAGCTACCGGTGTTTCTTTGATGTTATGAACCTCTTGAACAAACCACGATTAACAGCCTACGATAAGCTCTGGCCTCAATGGTGTAAAATCTGATAATACTATCATGTTAGATAAATATTCTAATTATAATTGTACTTGAGTTATGATAGCCTAATAATTTAATGACCGACTTATATATGACTGTTGCTCGCGACTTCGTAAGCGTGGAATTAAAAATCCCTTAGTTTGTTCTTCCAGACTGTTGTAGAACTACTCAAATTTCATTGAGGACCCTTGAGCAGTTCTGAAGATATCTCCATCCGTTTGTCTATCTATACTTGCACATCTATATATATATAAAAGAAAGTCGTGTTAGTTACACTATTTATAACTCAAGAACGGCTTCACCGATATGGCTGAAAATTGGTGAGGAGGGAGCTTAGAGCCAGGAGACGGACATAGGATACTATTTATTCCGTTCGACAGCGATGGATGAATGGATGTTTGTTAGAATTTGTAGCCTAAACGGGTAAACAGATTTCCCGAGTCGCGGGCGAAAGCTAGTTTATAATGTTGATAAGATAGCATTAATTAAGTCACTTTTTTAACAGCTAGATTTAGCGCGTAATTATTGTAAATAAGGATATAAAGGCTACCCAACAATCAGAAGTTTACGGATAATTTGGTATTTAAAAAAAAACAGATCGATAGAAGGAAGGAATAGGAAATAAAGTTCATATTATTATGTACGTGTTGTATTCATTTGGAACTGTAGTGTTCGCACAAATTGAGTTTTGGAACACAATACGCGTTACCACAGATTAAATAAACCAAATCAAGAACAGATTACACAATTCTAAATTAATGACACTTCAATTGTTTAACCGCAGACTTCCACTGTCGACAAACTCGTTCAAAACCATCGTTTTCTTCCATTTGTCAAAGTGCGAGAGATGGGAATATGTTTTGTACGTATTTCGGCAGTGTAAACACACGGTTACTAATCTCCAAAATCTTGTGTACACGTTAATCTTGATTGATTTTTTAATGAGTTCCCGGATGTGAGAGCTCAATACTTATGCAGGTTATACACGATACTAACCTATATGTAGTAACTGAACAGTTATGACACAGAAAAGGGTTTTTCTATAATATAGGCTACACACGTTAGGTTTCCATGTTTTGTGGATGTTACAATACATAATTGTAGTTATACCACACACGGTTATAGACTAACCTAACGTGTATGTACTGCATTAGCTCGTCAGATCTCGAGATGTCATCATGTAATCAGCTTAACGATCCCCAGGGAGTATCAAGTACGGGAGTTAGAATGATTCACTACAGTCGAATACCATCCCTTTATAAAGTTCTTTGTTTGATGTCGGATTCATTATTCAATATAATTAAGTTTTCTATACTTAATGGCACATTTAACAAGAACAAAAGCGACGTGTAACAGCGTCTTAAATGATAAGGCCACACTTAAACCAGTTCATAAAATTTTTGACATTTGTAACCGATGTTTATTTGGCCGTAAAACTATTAGTTCTAAATCTTCAGCAAGTATTTACATAAGTATTTCTAGAGAAGAGCAATCGTAATTATATCTTACTAGCTGTTGCTCGCGACTTCGCCCGCGTGAAATTAAAAAATATAGCCTATGTTACTCACAGATAAATTACCTTTCTAACGGCGAAAGAATTTTTAAAATCGGCCCAGTAGTTTTTGAGTTATTTCCATACATACAAAAATACAAAGTTTTCCTCTTTATAATATTAGTATAGATTATATGTTATATTATATATTATATCTTACTAATATTATAAATGCAAAGTTTAGATGGATGGATATTTGATAGAGTTTGTAGCCTAAACTGCTGAACGGATCTCGATGAAATTTGGCATAGATGTAGAGGATAGTCTTGAAGTACACATAGGCTACTCAATTTTTTAAAATTCTACGCGGACGGAGTCGCGGGCGAAACTAAAACTTCCATGTTACCGTTTATGTAAAATGCGACAAAGAAACACAGAAGAGATACCCGCCCTTGCATCAATTTAATTAAATCGCGTCCAAACAATGGCATTTGCATAATCGTCCGCCAGAGGGCCGCGTCACCGTCCGCCATCTTGCCTGATATCCCGCCAAAAGTCACTTTTTAAGCGCAATTTGCATCCCTTTGGTTACCTCATCATAATTTAAGTAGATTAATATGCGACCGAACAAATTTGTACTAGATTTTATCATTTCTATTATCTATACTAATATAATAAAACGTAAACACACAGTTCTTTGTTGCCTAAGATGTCAGCAATTACAGCATATT
>LD688935.1:4992714-5013062 GCA_003118335.3 Papilio memnon
AATATGCTGTAATTGCTGACATCTTAGCCAACAAAGAAGTGTGTGTTTACGCTTTATTATATTAGTATAGAAATAGATTAAAATTGACATCGAAATGTACACTTGATTTGTAGAATCAATAAACGATATAATGAAAATCATTAAAAGATTTTACCATTCGTAGAACACACGTCAGGCTTTAGTATTATTGCGTCATATCCCACGGCCATTTATTCGCGAAGCTGGGAATTGCATCAGCCCTACAGTGGGCATCCCCACTTTGACTGACGAAATATTATGTTCTTGACCAACCATTTAAAATAAAGAACGTTAAGGCCTAATTCCTAATATGGTTTACAGACAAGTTTTTTTCAATGTTTTAATAGGCAAATATTTGTTTTTGATTTGAAAATCGAGAATAACATGTTACATAATATAAGATGCAGTTACATAGGTTATGTATAATTGTATAGTGATGTAATAAAACTATATAATACATAATATAATACTATAAAGAGGAAAGATTTGTATTTTTGTATGTATTGAAATAACTTAAAAACTACTTGGCCGATTTCAAAAATTCTTACACCATTAGAAAGCTACGTTATCAGTGAGTAACATAGGCATGTTTTTTTTTCAATTTTCTTTAATTTCATACAGGCGAAGTCGTACATAATACATTGAGACATGGTATTAATTGTATTGCGGCAATCTTACTATTATAAATGCGAAAGTTTAGATGGATGTTTGTTAGAGTTTGTAGCCTAAACTGCTCAACGGATTTCGATGAAATTTGGCATAGATGTAGAGGATAGTGTGACAGAACACATAGGCTACTCAGTTTTGTTTTTTTTATTCCACATGAATAGAGGCGCAGACGAAAGCTAGTGATTTATAAACCTAAATATGTTGATGTTTACAAAAAAAAAGAAAATTATGTTCCTACGTGCAGGTTAATTAACCAACTTGAAATTGTTTCTTTTATGCTCTAGATTATACCATTGGTATTAATTTAGACTTTACTTTCAGATTAATTTCAAAAATTAAAAAAAGAAATTGTTTAAAAACATGTTTGAGGGAATGTAAGCAGGATATCGCGAGAGTTAACTATAAAAAGAAAGTATTTAATAACCAGTTATAAAAACAAGTTTAAATCGGGACGAAAATCTTTAAAATAACTGTGTTATGCTTGGTCAATTAAATTAATCGTGCGTCAATGTCAATTACACAATAACAAATGAATGCTTGATTTTAAAAATAAATTGCAACAAACGTTTATTACATCCTTTTTGGTAAATCACGAGTCTTTATAACCTAAGTTCTTTGACGTTTAAAAACAGATCATAGAGTAAACAATATCTGTCAAAGTCTTTTTGGCAAACAGGTCTTGTTTTCGATTAAAGTAAGAGAACTTGAACCTTGTTGCACAAAGAATAAGAGTTATTTTAGCGTATCGGAAACTGTGTCATAGATGAACGATGTTGCATCATACCGGTATCAAGATCAAGGTCATTTAGCTATTAAACCATAGCCGTGCTCTATTAATGTATATAAATATTTATAGCTAAATACACGTGTTTTTGTAGACATTTTTATACTAGCTATCAACTTTGACTTTCAACGGTATTAATTTTAATAATTCGATTTTACTAATATTATAAATACGAAAGTTTAGATGAATATTAGAGGTTGTAGCCTAAACTGCTGAACGGATATTGATGTAACATAGATGTAGATAGTCTGGAAGAACACATATGCTAGTTACTTTTTTTTAATACCACGAGGTCGGGATCGCAGTCGAAAGTATTTGAATGATGGAGTTATTCTGTAAAGACTTCGCCTCATGTAATGTTCGTGGACCGCGACGTGTAAAGACGGTCGTTGTTTGTAAATCGGTGTCGCATTTCGTAAACTACGATGTCGAAAAGAAAATAAACAGCGGAAACGAGAGCGGATACTGGGAGATGCCGCGGATGAAATGCTAAGAAATACTGAATACTAATTGATACTCAGAGTTAAATGGTTCTGAAGATCTTTTAATTAGCTATTTTATATTATTATAGACGAGCTGTCGCCCGCAAACTTCGTTAGCGCAAATTTGGATAACCCGTTGCGCCATTTTGACAGCGAGGAATTAAAAAGTAGCCTATAATATGCCTATCCATGTCAGCTACCCTCTAGTGAAAGTCCCGTCGAAATCGGAACAGCCGTTTCGGAGATTACCCGGAATAAACGCGGCTTGCAGACAGACAGACAGACAGACAAACAACAAAAAATTAAATGCGATTTTCGTTATCAGCAACGTAAATACATCATCTTCCCGAAATCTCGAATTTTTCTTTTGATATTACGTTTGTAATCTGTCTGTTTAGACACTCCAATTTTATTATATGTATAGATATCCAACTTATAGACGGAATTTTACATACGTGCATGTATGACGTTTAACCGAAAGTCCATCTCGATCTATAATACCGCCTTCTATAAAATTGGTAACCACAGATAAATAAAACAAACCCTAATCTTTCTAATATTATAAATGCGAAAGTTTAGATGGATGGATGTTCGTTAGAGTTTGTAGCCTAAACTGCTGAACGGATCTCGATGAGTCATAGATGTCATAGTCTGGAAGAACACATAGGCTACTCGTTTTTGAATTTCACGCGTACGGAGTCGCGGGCGAAAGTTACTTCAACTAAAACCAGCAATAGCTTACCTTGTTGGAGTTTATCGACGTTATCCTACAACTATAAGTGTTCAAACATGGCCGCCATCGCGAGTTACCGCTCATTTCAGAGCCACATCTGTGTTTGTTCGACTCCGCCTCACGTGTTCATACAGACGAGCAGTTTACATAGCAACAGTGTAAACCAATCATTCGAAGTACATTGCTGCTTATAACCTATTCTTTATTAGTGAAACAGCGTAACCCGCAATGTATGCCGTATAATATACAAGTTCGTTATTGAGTTAGAATGCAATAGTAGAATGCATTGCTTGTTTCGTATTACAATGTATTGACAATGAACGCTATACATTACCACATTCAAATGTAAAACTGACAACAGTTGACGCTTATAAGCAGCATTGTATGACAATATTTCGTTTTTAATCAATTTTCATCGAAGACAAGTTTTTTGTTCTTATCAGAATGACTAATGTCCGGTTTCCTAGCTACATTTAACCATTTGTAAGTTTTAGTTCGAAAACTTAATGAAATTCGTCTCCGAACTACTCTTTTGAAACTTAGTTCAACTTAACTAATGAATGTAGATAATGATAAAATAAATGAAAACTCTCAGTACAGCTAACGCCCTCTACATGTGTCTTGTGGCAATGTAATGTCCTATGTCCACTCCGGTGTAGAAGACGAATCGAATGACACCACATTTGTCATAATAAGTTCATTAGCTTAGGCTGTAGGTACAAAGGAATTTAAATACAAACCCACATATAAACTTACATACGCCATAAAAACATTACTCTATGCAGGTAAAAGTTACTTAACTAATTATTGTATTGAAAAACAATGTCGGAACTTTTCCTATATTTATTTTAAATATTCAATAAGCTAGTTAACACAGTGGTGATAAAACGATGCCCCCCGTCGACGCTTACTTTCCGTTAATATTTATATTTCCAGTTTTCCTTCCGGTGCGTTTGTTTTAACATTTAGCGTTGATTCACCATTGTTTAGCTAATTTGATACAAACGCTTAGAATAACAGATCAAATAAATAATACGCAATTGTTTACAGGGCGTTACTGTAGTTCGCGGTTGGGCGATCGCCCAGGGCGCTGGACAGACGTCCAAGATATATAAGTTTACGAATTAAACAAAATGATCTCGCAGGTCATCTTTACTAAAAAATTAAAGAAAAAAACGTCTATTTTAGTCGGGAAACAACCTTTTTACTAAGAATTCATATTACATTTCCAAGTATTATTAACGATAATTTCTTGTAAATTTGCACAATTCAATGACCTTCTGAATCACAATCAACACAGTTGTTATCAACACACGAAACGACAAAAATATGTTTGTTTCTTCGCGTATTGATAGGGAGTGTTTGTTTTTAACAATTTTTGGAGGTTAGACAATCTAGATAATCAGAACAACCGATAGAGAGTGCTTTTATTCATAAACTAGCTGTTCGCGTGCGGCTTCATCCGCGTGGAATTATAAAAACTTTATTTTATTGTTGACATTTGTCAAATTATCAATTGCAAATGTCAAAATCACATGACATGATGACAAACCACGGCAATGTTGCTTACTTGATGTTGGCAGCAACTTATGATCTCTTTCCCACATTAGGGTTTTTATCCAAAATATTTACCGCCTAAGTTAAATGGCGTGAAAATATATAGCCTAAAGCATGACGTAAGTGTAGGGCTTTTTATTAAAAAAAGAATTAATCAAAAATATGCTGTAATTGCTGACATCTTAGGCAACAAAGAAGTGTGTGTTTACGCTTTATTATATTAAGTATAGATATTCGATAAAAATCTTTAAAAGAATTGTTTTTATGTTTTAATACAGATTAGGTAATACATAGAACTTATAACAATAATGGCTGACAATAAGCAAAACTTTTTTTTTAATTTCCGTTAAAATAAAAACTAATAATCTTATTACCTACATTTAATGAAAGGTCTCATAACAGAATTATGGTCAGCTTGTGTAGCATTTTTGGTTTACTACCGGCCACCGGAATTCGCCGAAATGTCGCGGCGACTGTTGTCCATAGACATCCGTGTAGATGCATTACCTACGTTTAATCAACAAAGAAGCTATGACGATATTTGCCCTAACTATGCATCCAATCTCTAGCCTAATATTTCCCTTTCCATCCTCTTCTTATCGGGAAGGAAGGGGACTGATTATGGCATCTGCATAAGATGAGTTGCTTCTTTTGTACATCGTCCCTCAACTGTGTTTAATTTTGTGGACATCACCTTGTCTTGGTGTCTTGTCGTGGGATCCCTTGAGTATTATAGCAATGTGTTTATCTAAACTATACAATGGTAATCAACAATGAGTGTGAAGGAAATCAGGTCGATTCTGGAGGTCGTCGGATTGGAAACAGGAAAAGTTATTACGACAATCGGCTAGCTATTCGCAGAATATCGTAAATATCGCTGTGGAAAAATTCTTTAAACATGTTATTATGAGAGATAATTATTGTATAGTTAAGGCGAATGAATGCCGAGGGGTTGCGTGTTTTTAATTTATTTTAAAACATATATATAAATTTTGTTAAAAAATTCATACGGCATTACAAGTCGTGTTTTTATCTATATCTATATCTATACTAATCTATCTAAATCTATATCTATACTAATAATATAAAGAGGAAAGATTTGTATTTTTGTATTTTTGTATGTATTGAAATAACTCAAAAACTTCTGGGCCGATTTTAAAATTTTTTTCACCGTTGGAAAGGTAATTTATCTGTGAGTAACATAGGCACATTTTTTAATTTCACACGGGCGAAGTCGCGAGCAACAGCTAGTATAATATATAAAAGAAAGTCGTGTTAGTTACACTATTTATAACTCGAGAACGGCTTTACCGATATGGCTGAAAATTGGTGAGGAGGTAGCTTAGAGCCAGGAGACGGACATAGGATACTATTTATTCCGTTCGACATCGATGGATGGATGGATGTTTGTTAGAGTTTGTAGCCGAAACGGGTAAACGGATTTCGATGAAATTTGGTATAGACGTGGAGGATAGTCTGGAAGAATGCATAGGCTACTCACTTTTGTTTTTTTGTTTAATTCCACGCGGACGGAGTCGCGAGCAACAGCTAGTCAATAATATTTAGCATTACTTATTCATTAAATTAACTTAACTTAATTAAACTAAATTATTTTTGCAATGACAGCGTTAGCTCGATTTAAACCGAAATAAACTGCGTTTTTAGTATCAATTTTTTTTGTAAACCTTTCCAAAAACCTAGTACTGTATCTCGTAGTCATTTTGACAATAAAATGCATGCGGGTGCATCACCACGCCTTGCTCTTGTTTTGGGGTATGCATATAAACCCGATCGGTACTTAAATTTGGTAATTCGCGAAGAATAGGGGCTCCCAATTATACCCGCATCCTTATGTTCAAGATTCAAGATAAAGCCGTATTAAAGACAAAAGAAAGCGATGAAAATTAAAAATCTATACGTATAATAAAACTAGCTGTTCCCGTGCGGCTTCATCCGCGTGAAATTATAAAAACTTTATTTTATTGTTTACATTAGTCAAATTATCAATTGCAAATGACAAAATACCGATTACCTTACTATGGCAATCTTGCTTCCTTGATGTTGGCAGCAACTTTTTGTCTCTTTCCCATATTACGATTTTTATCCAAAATATTTACCCCTAAGTTTAATGGCGTGAAAATATATAGCCTAAAGCGTGACGCAAGTGTGGGGCTTTTTATTAAAAGGAGAATTATTCAAAAATATGCTGTAATTGCTGACATCTTAGGCAACAAAGTAGTGTGTGTTTACGCTTTATTATATTAAGTATCGATTGAAGTGTAATGTTGTATTGAGTTAATAATATTTCCTGAATGAACATGATCTATTGTTACTGCTAACGAAAAACGCATTTTTATTTTGGTCTGTCTGTCCGTAATTCCGGGTCTGTTCCGTGTAATCCGGAACGGCTGAGCCGATTTTGACGTTTGACGGAAAGGCCGTGTGATTATTTTAGGTTACTTTTTTAATTCTGCCCTAACGAAGTCCTGGATTACCGCTTGTTGTATTTCATCTTATATTTGTATTAATATAATTTATTTATGAATAAATATTTACATAATAACTTGGCCTTAACAGCGACGCCGTGTCTGCGAGATCAAAGCGAACGTAATCCGCAATTATCTGTTGTACCGAGAACTCTACATATCCCCTCCCCGCCCACAGTATGACTTCATCAGTGAAAAAATCGTAATATGTTGTCATTTGCTTTGTTTAGAAATGACTTTAATGTGTATATAATAGTCTTGTGTTAGAGAAAACAGACGATGGTTTTTCTTTGTTCGATTTTTATACTTTCGCCCGTGTCTTTGTTAAATTAAAAAAAGTAAATAGCCTATGTGTTCTTCCAGACTATCCTCTACATCTATGCCAAATTTCTTCGAGATCCATTCAGTAGTTTAGGCTACAAACTCTAACAAACATCAATCCATCTAAACTATCGCATTTATAATATTATTCTTTAAATAGATTTAAACGTAACTTTAAATGCACACAACGTGCGAAGCTGCGAACGCAAAAACCTCGAAGAGTTAAAAACAAAAAAAAACACTTTCCAGTCCACGTGCAGTTGCGAAGCGCTGTTGCTGAGGGCGATGAGGCTAACGGGGGAGGGGATACCGGGGGAGGGGAGGAGAGGTGAGAGGAGGGGGCAGTGTGCGCAGGCGCTGATAAACGCGATGCAAAATATTTACATTCCGTTTAGGGTTGCCATCTGTATGTAATAAAATCTTTAAATATATCGTAATTGGTAGACATTTTACTATTTAATCATAGATTTAGAGGAAGTTAATAGAATGATATTGAACTACAGAGTATAAATGTTCCCAATAACAATATGCACGACCATAGACTAAAAAAATAGAGTTTCTACAGATTATATAAAAATAAAAGATAGTTTTCGTTCTGCGAATCATTACTAAACTCGGTATTTGTAGGAGTAATCAAAACATTTCCTTTCAAATGGTTTATCTTGATATATTTGTATTGATGACGTCATTGTTGATATTTAAGGAAAATATACTTTAAAACGTTCTTATCTAATTTATTTTAATTTATTTTCACACAGTATTTAGGTGCAAAATATATGCATCTAATTAAAAATCAACCTATTAAAACAGGTTAATCTAAGCACAAGACAAGAAACTTATTGACACTTTTAAATATATGCCAAGTTTTACATCACCGATTTGAACAAAAAATGACAACCCTAAGTATGCGAAGGGGCCTATATAAGGAAACATTTTTCACAGCCTGTATTTGGCATATTTACTTACCGTATATGTACACGCTAAAATATAACTCAATCGCAAATCTGTCAAGTGCTAAGTGATTGCATAAAATAAACACTTAGCAAACTGTTAATACATTAAGTAAAAATAATTTATAGGTAACTAGCTTTCGCTCGCGACTCCGTCCGTGTGGTATTAAAAAAGCAAGTAGCCTATGTGTTCTTCCAGACTATACTCTACATCTATGCCAAATTTTATCGAGATCCGTTCACCCGTTTAGACTATAAACTATAACAAACATCCATCCATCCATCTAAACTTTCGCATTTATAATATTAGTAAGATTAGTAAGATGTTGCTTTGAATCACAAACAAAACACTATAGAACAAGTCTCTTTGAATTAAGATAGGCAGAGAAACCATTTCGACTAGATAACTTACCTGCTAATACGTGAGTCAAGGAGCATTGGTAACTAAGCTATTTTGGCGATATCCAGTGGCCGCATGACTTTCTTTTCATTTTATATTAAAAAACTTACGACGACGGAAATTTTTGAACGTTCATAAAAGGATACTAATCAAGCTGTTGCTTGCGATTTCGTCCGCGTAAAATTAAAAAATATAGCCTATGTTACTCACAGATAAATTACCTTTCTAACGGTGAGAGAATTTTTAAAATCGGCCCAGTAGTTTTTGCGTGAATCAAATACATACAAAAACACAAATCTTTCCTCTTTATAATATAGAATTGCGTTCAAACCAGCATAGATTTTAAATAGATGTATGAGAATAAGTTTGAGGTTTTTGTTTAGTATTTTAGTATATTTCTAGATGCGATAAGTACATATGTAATTTACCATCCTGTTGGTAATGTAGAGAAATTGTATGCGAGACAGCGAGGCGGAGTTTAAACTGGTCAATTGCGGATTAACATGCAGAGCGAGTTCGTAAGTGTGTACTTGATACCCGGACTTAGAAGCGATTTAACTATCTATACTAATATAATAAAGCGTAAACACACACTTCTTTGCTGCCTAATATGTCAGCAATTACAGTATATTTTTGAATAATTCTTTTTTTAATAAACAGCCCTACACTTACGTCACGCTTTAGGCTATATATTATAAAAACCCTAATGTGGGAAAGAGACCATAAGTTGCTGCCAACATTAAGGAAGCAAGATTACCATAGTAAGATAATTGGTATTTTGACATTTGCAATTGAGAATTTGACGTTTTTATAATTAAATTTTGAAGTTTTTATAATTTCACGCGGATGAAGCAGCAAGGGAACAGTTAGTATTTTATAATATCTATCTACTGTAAAGCCTCAAAAGAACATTTCGTTGATGAAGTTGTCAACAAAATTAGATTCTAATTAGAATTCTACGAGTAGATAGAATTTTTAGTTACACTAAAACTAGATATTTCCTGATTAATTTTTAAATGCAAGATTAAAATATAAAGAAAAATAAAAGCAACACAATAAGTAAACTTGTTTTTGTTTTTCAATAAAAGCTACCGGTGTTTATGTTAACGGAAATATATGTAATTCGTCATTGTATACAATTCCTAAGAAATGTATGTAATTCCTAAAATCGCACGGAAATGTGTGAAATAAATTATATTATACTTACACATTACACATTTCTTAGGAAATCTATACATTTCCAAAATAGCAATTGGAAATGTGAAACATTTAAGTACTTGGTGGGTACGCGGAGTCAGCGGGATGAGGTGAGGGTATTGCTTCGCCTGATAAGGCGATCGCACAGTGCTTTGTAAACAGATTTTATAAGAATATATATAAGTTAATTTTGTGATAAAAGTTAATAGATAGTTGATTTTAGACATTTTAATTAGTAAAATGATATACGGTATGACTGTTACCCGATTGTCTCAATAAGAGCTATAATAAAAAAAATATTATTAACAACGTGTTTTATTACAGAAAAGCATTTACTTTATACATTTCCTAATACGATATTGGAATTATATAAAATTACGAGGAAATTTATACATTTTCTAAATAGTATCGGAATTGTCCGCATTTCCTAGGATTTGTATACAATTCCTTGATTTCATACATTTCCGGTAACATTTATAATAATATTGCCGTCAACGCTAACTTTTATAAGACATTATTAAATAAAAATCTCGTTTTTAAATGTTAATGCAAGTTATTTCTGGATAAATATAGCGATGACTAATGTTAAAGAAAAATGCTTGATTTTTTCTACACAAAACTTGTTGTTTAAAAACTGTTTAGGACAAAAAATATCTCCCTGTGTACTGCGCTTTCAAGAAGATGTTACTGTCCAAATTAACAGTAATTCTCTACTACATCATACATGTATATATATAAATCTCGTTAATCACTCCATCTAGTATATTAAAACTGCATTAAAATTCGTAGTTTTACAGATCTAAGCATACGTAAGGACAGACAGGAGGAAGCGACTTTCTTATATCTATATCTATACATATAATAAAATTGGAGTGTCTGTTTGTAATAACAAAGGAAAAATTACAGATTTCGGGAAGATGATGAATTTGCGTTGCTGATAACGAAAGTCGCATTTATAACAAAATTGTCTGTTTGTCTATCCGCAAGTCGCGTTTGTACCGGGTACTCTCCGAAACGGCTGGGCCGATTTCGACAGGACTCACTGGAGGGTAGCTGATATAGACGGCCATATTATAGGTTTTTTTTATCTTAGTGGAAGTCGCGAGCAACAGCTAGTTTATAATATGAGTTAGAAGTAAGATTAATTAAAACAGATATTGAAGACCGTAAATATTTAATCTGTATTCCTGAACACAGGTAACTTTCCATCCAAACGAGTTGCAGAGCTAACAATAAAAAAACCTAACACATTCAGAACGACGAGCAGTTCGAGCGTAACGGGTTCAGAGTTGCCAGGCGAAAACTCTTTGTGTTGCCACCACTGTGTATAATTAAATATTATTATTCGGCGAGCGCACGCCGCGCTGTTGCCGCCTCTATTGTATGCCAATTGATACAAACGCTGGTGTTACCATTATACGAAAAAAAAGAAAATTAGAATTATTTAACATAAATATTACATTTTTTAATAAAATAATTTAAATATACAATTATAAAGTAATACAAAATATGACTCAAGGACTTAGCGATAATATTTTTATTAGTATTAGCGTATTTAATATAGGATAAATCTTCATTTTTACTTTGAATGAAAAAAAATCTTTCCGTTATTATATTAAATTGTGGTCATCCTATCGCCATCAGTATTATTCTCATTGTTGTTTTGTTGCAAGTTTTTAGAAGGGTAATGTGATTTTGTATATATGTTGTCCTGCTGTAGTAACAGTAAGCCAATGCGTATTGCCTAGTTCGCACTGTCCTAGTCATTTAGTAGTAGTCGTCCACAAAACGCACGTACACAAGACATTTGTGATTTGCAAAATACCAACGTTCAAATACTCAACTAAAGAACAAAACTTGGTTAGAAGTTTAGTGATCGCGGTAGGAAGCGCTACTCATCGAAATAATATTACTAAATTCTAAACTATTTGCTAATCTACTATAAAAAATGTCCCTTCTTCAGACATATTTAGTTACTAAAACATTTTGTACTCGATTAATTTACTAACATGTCTTAAATTAGGCATTTCGGACTGTGGGCTAAGTAACTCAATAATTCACGCAATTTCCACTAGCCTTAGGAGGCCGCGTAATCGCCTTTATATGTCGCATGTACCCGCTAAGTGGAAATAGGCACTAACCTATGTTACGAAATGGTTAACTCGATGTAACTTTATTGTGCAGTTAATTAATACTCGTTGATTTATAATTGGTTTGCCAATAAACCAAACGCTCTGTTTTTATATAAGTTGCTATGGAAGATATGCTTTTTTTAGTTTCTGTATAACTTTAGATTTTTAGGTTCATTTAAGTAGTTTATATAAAGAAATAGTAGTAAATCTTACTACAGTGTAAACTCTATATAACGACACTGAAGGGACTATCCATTTTATGGCGTTATAGAGAGCTGTCGTTAAATGGAGGTAAGAAAAATCAGAATTAGAAAAAGAAAAGTTTGTTTTAAAATAGTGTTAGTAGTTATCTAGTAGTTACGTATATAAAAAATAATCTTATTTGAACATTATTGCGTATTGTCTGTCATTTTTGTCTGACGTCTTTTGCTGCACCAGTAATTATTTTGTACTTTTTTACTTATTTTATTCACATCTTACAATATTGAGCCATCTTGGCGATAAAGGAAGCAATTTTTCAATAATTTAGCTGCTTTCAGAGCTTGTTGCCGTTGCTTGAATTTTCCGAATTACTTTTTATTACTCAATTGTGATCGTTATGAAGAGTGGATGTAATGCTATGTAGAGTGTATTATTGTTTGAAAGACATGCGAAACCAACCAAAGCCAATTGATTTCGACGCTTTAGGGAGTTTGTCGTTAAATCGAGGAACGTTACGTATAGTTTATACTGTACTAGCTTTCGCCCGCGACTCCGTCCGCGTGGAGTTAAAAAAAAACAAAAGTTAGTAGCCTATGTGTTCTTCCAGACTATCCTCTACGTCTATGCTAAATTTCATCGAGATCCGTTCAGCCGTTTAGGCTACAAACTCTAACAAACATCCATCCATCCATCCATCCATCCATCTAAACTTTCGCATTTATAATATTAAGTAAGTAAGATAAGATTAGTAAGATATAAATGCGAAAGTTTAGATGGATGGTTGTTTGTAGTGAACAAATTTGACACAGATGTCTGGCATAGTCGGGAAGAACACATAGGCTACTTAATCCCACGCTGACTTAGTCGCGGGCAAATCATCTCCTCCTCCTTATCCTACTCCCGTAAGGTCGGCGCACCGGGTTTTCATCCTCCAAATAACTCTTGTCATCCGTCATTTCAGTCATCACTCCCTTCTTGATCATGTCACCTTTCACGCAATCCATCCATCTCTTTCTAGGTCTACCTCTACCGGTGTACCCCTCCACATTCATAACTAACGTCCTTCTTGTTACATGCGATTCATCCCTTCTCATAACATGCCCATACCACGCTAACCTGTTACTCCTTATTTTCTCAATCACTGGTGCTGCTCTCAAACTTCCTCTAATATACTCATTTCGTATCTTATCCAATCGTGTTACCCCACACATCCATCTTAACATTCGCATTTCTGCCACATGTATTCTCCTTTCATCCGTCCCTTTTACTGCCCAACATTCAGATTCATACATCATGACAGGTCTTACGACGGTCTTGTAAATTATCCCCTTAATTTTAAGGGGAATATGCGGGTCGCATATTACACCTGTGACCTGCGCGCAAATGCTAGTATTTATAATAATAACAGATTACGGTACACTTTTTCGGTAATAAACCATTGAAAACTTTTAGGTGTTCCTAACCGCGGCTACCTGTGCTCAATAAAAACACCATAAAAAGCCCCATTAGGACCACTTTCGGTGGAAGCCGTTGAGGGTAGTAAACATTTTGTATTGTTTCCGAATGTCGCGTCGCTTATGGGGATCGTAAAATTCATATCGATTGTTAATAAGACAGAAAAAACAAGGAAAATTGATGTGCGATTTCAGAACACAATATCCTCACCCTTATTATACAGGGTGGGTCATAAAACTGCTCCCACCTATTTTGCAGTCGTAAAAGCGCGTCGTAAATTTCTCGTCACAAATGTGCCTCTTTGTTGGCTGGTGGCAGATAGGACCGACTCCCTGATTGCAGCCCCTACCGTATAATCTCACACGATAAGTCTGCCGATACTTACCAAGTGCTGCAAGTGTCAACATGTTTTATCGTATCGATACTTTTAAATGTTGCGTATTCCTTTTATCGATATAAAAAAATCGATAAACTATCGCGTTCGTAAGTGTCGAGTCGATGCCGCCGTCAAAAAATTAGACGTTTACCCACCGTCAATTAATTTACGATATTATCTCAAGAAAGTATAATCAATTTAATTTTATCGATAATGTTAAAATAGTTTTACGATTAATTAAAGCCTTTTGTGCCGACTAATAGTCATGTAGTCCAACTTACAGTTGGAGAATATTATTAAATCATTATTTATGTTAACATTGACAATATGTAATTTTATTTATTCGGCATTTAAGATTGTGATGTTCTAATAAATTATATCGATAACTACATTGACGTGTGTTGACGATGTACATCACTAGAGGTAGAGAATAGGTTATGTTCGACATAATCTTGCGTTCCCTCGCCGCGGCCATATTGTTTTTAAGCCGCGGCAGATTTGGACAATGGCGCGGAAATCTCGTGGCAAGTTATTGCTGTGCTTCACAGTAATGGCGATGTGGGGTGGCCAGAGCTAAATATGTAAATATTCTAACCCACTGTTCGTTATAAAATTAAATTATACAATAGAGCACGCATCAAAAACAACTGTAGTTTAAAATTACATAATATTTTTTGACACTGAGAAAACCATAGTTAGAAACTATAGATGAAGTGGTTTGACGCAAAGACGTGTGTAATGAATTGACACTAACAAAAGAAGTCTTTTTTTCACCCCTCTTTTGTTCTCTGTGTAGAAAACCATTACTTACTTAAAATGTAGACGTAATATCTCTAGTAGGTATAATGATGTAATTAATTTCAGATATCCAATTGACTTTATTACTCCTTTCACATGAATTTCAACGAAATATCTCCACTATTCAGTAATTAGGACAGGACAATAAACGTCCCGTAAAGACCAATTCATAATCGTAAAACAAGTCATTCCACGAAAGTAGAATTTAATTTAATGTCGAACTACCCTCCCTGCCCTGCGACAACAACCCTCGGGGAGGGATGAGGGTGGGCTCTCATTGACAAGGCTCCATTGAGAGGAAAGAACCAATCAACTTGAGCCCCCAGATCGCACGAACACAAGGGAATATCAACGAAACTGGGCGGCTCCTCGAGGTCAGGCTTGTATTGATCGCTACCCTCCCTGCATCTACCAGTTTATAGAGACCTCACAGAATAGACATTCTGTCACTTTTTGAAGCTCTAGTTATATAAGTCGTTGATTATTACGAAATTCTTTGTTACCGTTTGTGTATTTTATATTTATGAGAAATATTTTATTATTTTATTCGATGGTTGAGCTAAAAGGCTTTATTGTTTATGTAACTTTCTCCATATACATTGGTTCTTGTCAGAAGTTACGTCTTTATTAAATTGAACAGTAAAGTTGAACTAATATTAAAAAATTCAGACATTTAAATAAAATAAATTTGAAGTAGAGTAACATTTTTACTTTCCAAGATACTGTTAGATAAAAATTAGAGGTTATGTTTCAAATGGCGTAATATTTTAATTTGACATAAAAGCGCGGCAACAGCTGTCAATGTCACAGTAATGTCATAAGTGATTGATTAATCAACTTTTTACGATACCGTTCAATAAGCGTGATGTATTGAATAGAAAATTATTTCCATTAATTTTTTTAACGGACCGGTTGTAAATTGAATCGTTTTTTGTCCTTTTCATTATACGATTTAATACAGCGTGACGAACATATAGAAAGTTAATTTTATCGTTTTAGTTATTACTTACTTTTTTTTTTTAATAAAATTATGATAAAAGTGTATTTTCCTTCGTACAGATAGATTAAAGTCAGTTATTTCTTCCAACATAATTGACGATTAAACGAGCATTTTGATATGAATCTCGTTACATTCTCGAAGCGAGCGAGCGAACATAGCCGAACGTAACCCGAGCGCCGCGCGCCCCGCTCGCCGCAGTCGGCGTTCGGCGCGCCACCGAGCGAACATATCGCGAATTCACGTTCGTACGCTTCAAAAAAAGTTATTGTTTAATCCTGGCCGTTTTTAGTGCAACTAGGATTTTTAATCTATGCATTTGACGTTTCAAAGTCAATAATTTGAAGTGCCTTTATTTTGTGTTTAGCATATTTTGTGTAATTTACATTATGGTGGACGTTGAATGGACTAATGATTTAATTATAAGATTAATGACGGAGTACAGAAAGAGGCCGGAACTCTGGGACAGTCACCACGAGCTGTACCGAGTGAACACAGCCAAATACGAAGCATGGTCGGACCTGGCGAACATCTTTGAATGCGATATCGCTGATTTGAGAAAGAAAATGAATTCTATATTTGCTTCGCATCGACGCGAGAAGGCGAAAGTGCGTTGTGGGGGACGATCGACTTGGTTCCTTTACCCGCATATGAATTTCTTACCTACACATATAGAAAACGATGAAACAAGTCCGGCGGTAAATTTAATTGTGTTTTATAATTATTTTTCATATGAAACGTCAATAAAGAAAGACTGATATGTGCATGGATTTTGATGAATTTCACTGTACATAAACAATTAGAAATATGGGGGTAATTTTACCTTATCGATCTTCAATATTCTGTAGCTCAAGTTATAAATGTTCCTATTACAAAACATTGAATCTTCCATTAATTTCCTTGTTTACTTGTGAGTTGTGTGACACGTGAATTGGTCTAATATATATTTAGTTTGTTTTTCGGTTGGTTTTATCGTACTGTTTGACCCTGACATAGTGATATGCTAACATACTTCGTAGGTACGTTATTTACATATAGTCGTTGATAATGTGACCTTAATGGTCGGTCAATTTTACAAATTGTATCCTTTAAGATAACAGAAAATTATTGTATTTGATTAATCACATAACAAACGTAATTCGTCATTATGAGACTGTTCGTCTAATATTGGGCATAGTCCTTCCGCTATCCGAGTAATTATGCCGTAATTACTAAACTTAACAGTGGTAGAGCCCTTTAACATCTTCACTCGCCTGGTGCAATACCTGCGGTGTGAATAGGAAACAATTTAGCGTTTCATCTGATGAGTGTGAGGCCTAATTTTAATCCTTTTCCCTTCCAATTCTTTCTTGTAAAGAGGGGATAAAAAGGGAAAGTAGATTTAATGGTGGAGCAAACGCATAAAGGGAAATATCCTCTTTATATGCGTAATTTCCTTCATCAATTAAGGGCAACGCATTTGCAATTTCAAATGTTTATGGGTAGCGGTCTTTTCGCCTTTTCGCCGAATCCAGGTTTCCGCTAGCTTGCTGGCGCCCTTTTAATATAAAAAAATTAATTTAATTTTTGTCAACAGAGTGAACGACGGAGACGAATCTTGAAAATACCAGTCGAAGAAGCGGACGATTATTCAAACATCGATAACACCGATATCGACGATAATTACGAACCGGAAACCCAAGAGGAAATAATCATTAAAACTGAACCGATAGCAGAATATACAAAAGTGAAAGCGAAACACGAATCGAAACATACAACACGAAAACCTAGATTGAAAAAAATCTTGAAACGTAGAATAATCAAACATAACGATGAAGATAAAAACAGATTAATAGAAACTATACGATTATTAAGAAGATCAGATTTATTAAAGAAGAAAGACGAATGTGATAGTTTTGGAGAATATATCGCTGACTCATTAAGGAAACATGACGAGAGAACACAATCAATGATAAAGCAGGCTATTAATAATATATTATTCGAACAAGAAATGAAGAAATATAGCACAAACCAATACACGGTAGTGATACCTGGGATTGATGAAAACCCACTTATTTTAACAGAAGAGAACGGTGTAAAGTAAATAAATACAGGAGTTATTCATATACTAATAAAAAAAACTTTTATGTATGGAGACAATCAAATTACTTGATATTAAAGGTACAAGACATGATTTGTTATCAGCTTTGGTGTTTGAATTTGGACCTCTTAGACTGGTGACCCAGCCAAGGTTCCTGAGAGCACGAAATTATATTGAGGATTAACATATCCTACTATTATTATAAATGCGAAAGTTTAGATGGATGGATGTTTGTTAGTTTAACATAAATGTAGAGCATAGTCTGGAAGAACACGTAATCCAGTAACTTTTGTTTTTAATCCAATCTGACGAAATCGCGGGCGAAAGTTAGTAAGTATAATATACTAGCTTTCGCCCGCGACTCCGTCCGCGTAGAGTTAACAAAACAAATGTAAGTAGCCTATGTGTTCTTCCAGACTATCCTCTACATCTATACCAAATTTCATCGAAATCCGTTCAGCCGTTTAGGCTACAAACACTAACAAACATCCATCCATCTAAACTTTCGCATTTATTATATTAGTATGATAAGTATAATATATGTAGAAATAGGTAGAACATGAGTACAAGAAAAACTTGAAGATAATCTAGATTTGAACTTAAATGGTATATTAAAAAGAGTTATAATTGAATTATATAAAATGAACGCTTCCATAAACATGTGTAGAATGACGTCATCAAGGTCATTCTTTGTTTACGGTTACCGTGTCCTACAATATCCGGTGTAAATATGTTCGGAAGATATTACACATATTGTTCTAGAATAGAACAGAACATATATTGTGTAATTTAAAAAACTTTACAAAAAAATACAGACGAATTGATAACCTCCTTTTGGGAAGTCCGTTGAAAAGTTTATAAAAGATGACAGAGGGCAGTTTTTATCGACTTTCCAAGAATTTAGCGAACTTATAGTCTAAAGATTGCTGTCGTCTAGTGTAGAATTCTCGTAATAAATCTACAGTAAGGAACCAATAATGACAGCTTTGCGATTTTTAGTTTGTACAAGTGTTATTTGTTTGAGCAATTGTTAAAAGAACACATTGAGAATTTAAAAACAGGGATACTTTAAAATGGCTGTAAATACACTTATGAGGAAAATAAAGAATGCTATTATTTAGTTAAACTGTCTTTCAAAAGCGTTAAATTTAAAACATCAATGTAAAATCTCAATGTACTTAGTCACGCACTCTCAACGTAAAATTTCCGCCCGTGTTTTTCTCAATCCGTCAATATCTAGAACAGATGGCTACGTGAGCCGTCGCACGGCTGTGCCTCCATCTTTAAAAACAATAATTGCAAAATGTACACCATCCATGCTTGCTTAAAACCAAGCAATGATAACAAAAGTTAACAAAACCAGCAATGTATATTTTACATAATAAATTTCACTATACGTTTAAAAGTGCAGTGTAAAACAGCAGTTGCGTGCCTAAAGTTGCATCAGCCATTTTTTTACTCTATCCATTGCCGGTTTTGTATAGACTTTTTCTTGTTATTGTATGTTGTGTGCGGTATTGTATATCGTTTGTTGGTAGTCGTGAGTTGGAGTGCATTAGAGCAAGACTAGATCACGCCACTATACGTCACTAGCGCTATTATTTTTGCTGCAATCGAATAAATTAATTGATAATTGATCACGTAGCTATTTGCTTTAACTTGCCTTTTATGTCTTGTGAGTCATATATCTAGAATAACCTTAGTGTTTAATTGTGCACTAGAACTAAATAAAAGTACAGAGTCCAAACTAAAAGTCAATTTCGAACTATTTTTCTTACTTGCTGGTAATAAAAATTTTAATAGAAATCAAATTATCTATTGTTCTCCGTTTTATATAAAGTTAGTAATTTTCGGATCGATTCGGATTTTTTCTAAGGTTTTTCATATTACGTTTTTATGAACTAATGTTGAAATGGAATGTAGATGTTTTCTGTTCATTGTTTAATACATTTTCCAATTTCCAGTAAAAATATGGCTGATTTACATTGAATGGCGTGTAGTTCTTGCTGATCCCCATACTATATCAATGCAAAATCGTGTGAACGGGTAACTTTCATGTACATATATTGTTCATGTTATTGTAGAGTATGATTTTTTTTCGCATAGGAGTTACTTAACAGTAGAGCATGTTTTTAGCTTTACCTCGACCGCATGGTAACAGGTGTGAAGTGGAAGCAATTCCATGATTCGATGAGCATGCATCCTGCAGGCAAATTTTAGTCCACTTATCTAATAAAGGATGGGAAGGGAAAGTTGGCGTTGGTAGACGTATAGGAAGGGGAAATATCCTTTTTATGTACGTCTTCGTCGATTAAAGGTCGGCAACACCGGAGAATTCAGGTCGCCGCTGGCTTTTTGCTACATATCAGATAAAATATATTGACGATGTTGTTTCATTGTAAACTAATTGATTCTCCCGGCGTCGTTCGTGTTTAATTTAATTCAAAAAAGAAAATACGTTTTTAGTTTGAACTTTGAAAACATACACACCTAGTTATTGTATGTGTACAATGGATTTATTTTTAGAATCGCGTGATATTTGGCAAGAATACATACAACACTATTTTAGATATTCTGGTCAAGTACAAACATTCGAATTTATCTTAAATAAGAAATCATGTTGACATGGTATTTATTATGGACTAGCTCCCTTGCGGCTTCGTCCGCGTGAAATTATAAAAACTTTATTTCATTGTTTACATTTGTCAAATT
>LD688935.1:5026567-5038763 GCA_003118335.3 Papilio memnon
GCTGACATCTTAGGCAACAAAGAAGTGTGTGTTTACGCTTTATTATATTAGTATAGAAGTATAGATTATTGCGAAAATTTAAATACATATGTCAAAAAGAAAACCATTTATTACGAAATATTACATCGCAGTAATAAAGCAGTTATGATTCGTAAAACTCTTTAGATTTATCCGATTTTCGATCGCAATTTTGTCTATGGTTAAAAATATTTCGACTTTTGATGGACTACTTAATTCATAGTCTAGTTAAGTGTTCATAAGTGTGGATTTCTTACTAAATCAACACTAAAAATCTCCCTTAAACGACTTACCCTAATAAGGAACTCTCTTGCCAACTATAGGCGCCGCTGTTAAGGGACGCCACTGGCGCACGAAAGGGCGCCTTTTTCGTACCAGTTCGTATAGGGGGCGCTGTAGATGTCTCGCCCAGGGTGCCGGTAATAAAACCCTGGCCGACTGAAAGACAGGGTTTGTCTGTATGTAATATTATAACTTAAAACTACTTCGATACTCAGTCTACTAATTCCCGGCAGAATGGCACGATCATCCTTAATCTCGTACTTCTGATTGACATTGACAGCTGTCATAGGGACGGGACGTGTATGGCAATGATCTAGTGTTGCCCCGTTCTCCGGTACCGATTCTTATAAATAGTTACAGGTTACAGTCTATAACCTAAATGACTGAATTGATTGACCAGTGTCATTCGATTTCCTGTTTTTTAGGTAACAAATTGTATTGTTATTGATCAGTGTCTTAGCAACAGTGCGTCTTTAGTGAGAAAACCGGCGCCGGCGCAGCGTCGCGTGTTTGACAACAAAACAAACAGCTATTGAAATGTTCCGAGTAGTCGATTATACCGCGTCTCGTCGTACGTCTAGATAGTTCTAGTAAAGTTTTCAACGCTAACATAGAATGATAGCAGTTTTTTATTATACTATTTAATGATCTCTTTATCTTTGTATTAAATTGAGTTATTTAATAAATGAATAATTAAGATTATTTTTATTTTATTTAATAGCAATTAACCTGATAAAGGTTTACTAAAAGTGTTTTAAAATAGTCCAATCGCCCTTTAAACCAGATCTTCCCAAACTTATTTAGTCTAACTCACTTTAAATATAAGTGATTTTGTGGACAACCCAGTTATTTTCACCTTAACCCTTAATTCGATAGTGTCCAGTGTCCAGTGACGAACAAATAATTTAAAAAATATTACTGAAGTAGTTTATTTTATATGCAAAAATATGACTATACAAGAAAAACAGTTTTTTTTAACAATAAGCTGCGTCGAATTAAGGGTTAACAACCTCAATAACTTATTAATCTTGCCTGGAGTTTAATTAAATTTTTTCTGATGTCCTTACCTCCCTATAGACCTGCGCCCATTAGCGGTAACACCAACTTTGGGTAAGGATAGATTGTTTTAATTCTATTGTGTTCTAAAGAACTGTTGAATTTTGAAATGGACAAAAAATGTTAACAAAAAGTACCGTAGATTAGCAAAGAAGGTTCTAGATAGGCAGTTAGTTACTAACCAAATGATTTTGTTATTCATTTTGAAATTCGATTTTACAAGGCCATTAGTTAAATCGCAGCGTCACGATAAAATTAAAAATAAACTAAGTAATTCATGTTTGCAACAAGTTGAAATATGTTATGTAATTTTTATCCATTAATTAAGTAGTTAGTGGTAAGTTTGGCCTTTGGCTTTCCATATTTATAGAAAAACCTTGAATTGTATAACACGATTCAAGCTTATTGTCAGCTCGGGCAACGCTGGTTGCAAACCATCCAGTTACATCTGTTATTAAAAAAGACAACTATTTTCTTCGGCCACCACGTTTTATAGACGGATGGTAGTTCGAAATTTCGAGCACTCAAAACATTTGAATGGAACTATACATATGGACATTTTTACCTCAGTCGCCGGACGCAATTCCACACCGACCTTACGACCCCGAGATTCGCAAACGTACACATATCTTATGAAAGAACGAATTAAGAAAGTAATTTATTTCCTCGTTAATATTCCATTTTAAGTCTTATTACTATTGTTATAAGGTATATAATGCGATTTGTCATTGTTGTCACAGAGTTGGACCGTAGAACAATTAGTGTTGAGAAGTATTTTTGTACATGTAATTGTTACTAGGATTGTCTTAGATACAATAAGTAATGGTTTAATGTTATTCTGAGATTGAGAAACCTATACGAAATTACTAGGATTTCAGAGACTTAATAGATATGTGATTACTATAACTGTTGCAGAATCAATAAAAAAATGCATTTTACCATTTAATTGTTACGATTTTATATAAGAGGCTAAAATTCACTCCTCTTTTTTCAATAATAATTAATTGTTTAAAAAAGTGGTACAGCTGCATTGTGTTACTCTGTGGTCTAACAACAGTGTCGTAACACCGAGGCGCGCCGTGTCACAACACTCACACTTTTTCTCCTCATATCCGCTCGCTTCAATTAATTGCGATTGTTTGAATTCTAAATAAAAAATATATGAGAAACTGCTGATATATTTGTATAGGAATATTCGTGTATTTTATTTTTTATTTGTTAATGTAGATAGTTGTTGAAATTATTAGGATTCGAGCTATAAAAACCACGGGTAAGAACTTATCGCGACTGCTTTTGCCCTTGACTTCTTCCACACGGAATTTTAAAAAAAAACTTAGTGAGAATCCTATGTGTTCTTCCAGACTATGTTCTACATCTGTGCCAAATTTCATCGAGATCCATTCAGCTGTATTGGAGATATGCGGTCGCAAATATTACCCAATATTAGTATGAAGTATTAAAGCTATGTGTTGACAACTTACTTATACTTGCGGCATTGATCGTGACCTTCACGCTGAAGGTGTGAAGGGGTGGGCAGTAACCGGCTTAGTATCGATCCCACCCACACGATACTTATATAATGCCAATTTAATACGTGCGTGTATGGACGATAATCCTAACCGCTTGATGATAGCGAAGCCAAGGTAACATTTAACTAATTAGTTAAAAACGGGCTGTCACCCGCAAACTTCGTTAGCGTGGAATTAAAAAAAAATGGTTGTCTATAACATTCCCGCGTGCAACTACTTTTTACAAGCTACCTTTCAGTCAAAGTCCCGTCCAAATCGGTCCACCTGTGAGATAGCGGTCCGGTCGCCATTTGCACAGCGCGGAAATAAAAAAAATTAGCCTATAATATGCCCGTCTATGTCAGCTACCCTTCAGTGAAAGTCCGGTGGAAATCGGCCCAGCCGTTTCGGAGATAACTCGGAACAAACGCGGCTTGCGGACAGACAGACAGACAAAAAAATGTTAAATGCGATTTTCGTTTTTCCTTTAATATAACAAACAGACACTCCAATTTTATATGTACAGATATAGATTACATTTCTTCATTGTAGGTACCAACTATTTAAGATAATGTTATCAAAACTGCATCAAGTTCATTTATCCATAATCAATTCTAGAACCTTCCACGAACTATTTTTATAGCATTATTTACATTGTTCAAATAATTGTAGAAAATTCCATTTCTTCTCGACGTTACAGTACTCAATCTAGAACATTCGATCATTTCGCGTTCTCTTTTGTCAATTCGGGAACAGTCAATCACCTTGCGACCTTTTTATCAATTCTGGAATATTCGATCACTTCGCTTTTGTTGAAAAAACTGCCAATTCTAGAATCTTCGATCTTAAGCCACATTTGTACCGGCGTTTTTAACGCTCCTGCTTATACGAAAATTGTTAGATAAAATATCACTTGGAGTAACATTTTGTTTTATTTCAACGTTAAACGCGCATTATAAAAGAGTTCGTGCAAATTAGAGTTTATTGTCTCAGATTTATCGTTTTTAAAGCAATTATTGTCATTAATTAGAGCAACCATTACTGAACGATTAGGGTCGTGTATACGTGACCCGCGCCTCGTCTTCCAACCCTAGTTGGCTTGCTATCTGATATATTACGTGTCTAATGACACAATAAATAATTTAATCGTTAAATCCATTTTGTATTTTAATGTGTTTCATTATTTAAAATTGTTGTTTTCTATGTTAATGTTATTTTATATCGATATCTCTAGATGTCAAAATCGGATTGTTAGTTTTTGTTTAAATGATAGATGGCGTTAATTTTAATATTCATCTTTTATAGATTCATCAATTTAGTGCATGTAGCCATTTATTTCTTTACTAACTTTCGCCTGCAAATCCGCGTGGTATTAAAAAATACAAAATGAATAGCTTATGTTTTCTTCCAGACTATCCTCTACATCTATAACAAATTTCATCGAAATCCATTCAGTCGTTTAGGCTACTCTAACAAACATCCATCTAAACTTTCTCATTTACAATATTAGTATGATCAAAATAATTATACGATAAACTCGCTGGAACATTTTCCGTCTTTGACCCGTTTTTTTTTTATTATAATTATACATTCTAATTAAATAAACCAGTTTTTAAAACTATAAAACAATTACAAAAGATATCGTAAATTACTTTTCTATCAGCAGCTAATTTACAATAATTTATTTATTCAACGCGTTTTTTATTCACATGCGTAGTGACGTTTCAATTATTAATTATCTGTTACTCTGACATGAGTCAGGCGGGAAAATAACAGCTTTATTATGCAATGGACACACCTCCAGTAAATTTAAATATTGGACGTATATTTATTGATCCACTTTATTTTTTTTATTCATTAATATATTTTACGTAGTTGATTTAATAGAGGTACATGTTTAATTTAAATAAAACAAGTTTTTGATAGTATCATTCGATATATTTAAAATACAAATCAAATTATAAATTCAATAGCAATCGATTAATAGTTATTATAGGTTAAGCAGTAGCAACTAAAAAAGTAAATCCTGGCTGAACGCCATACTTTAACAATATCGATTAAAAATAACAATTGAATATTTCTAGAACGTTCTGTTACTGTTACTAATATCTATATATCTAAGCTATACTAATATTATAAAGAGAAAAGATTTGTATTTTTATATGTATTGATTTAAAAAAATTCTTACACCATTAGCTACGTAATAAGCGAGTAACAGGCTATTATACTATTATTAATTTCACATGGATAATGTATGTCATCAAAACGTCAGAATTAACAAAGAAATAAAGTCAATGATTGGAAACGTTGCAACACTGCCAGCCCCCGAGCGCGGGTGACTCAGTACGTGATCGGCCGCTTGGCAACAGTTACGTCAAACTTTTAGCCAGACACTGTAACGTCAAGCAGTAATATCTTAGAATCTCACAATGAATCTACACAAAGAGATAAAACTGCATTAACTTTATGATTGTAACTTATGATACAGTAAGTTACTCGTACATATTAATGCTATAATAATTAGTACACTTTAAATATAGAGTAATAATGAAAAGTAACCTTTTTATCTATACTAATATAATAAAGAGTAAACACACTACTCTGTGGCGTAGGATGTCAGCAATTACAGCATATTTTTGAATAATTCTTTAATAAAAAGCACACGCTTTAGGCTAAATTACAAGCTTTGATTAATTACGTGTATTCCTTAAGCTGCCAACATTAATACACGTAATTTTCCATTAACTTAAAGTTAGAACTCTTAAAGCCAAATTAAAACAATGAGTGGGCGAATAACATTGAAAAATAAGTTTAAAATGACCAAGAAATATAACAATGACTCTAAAAATGTTTTAGTAGTGCTTGAGTTGGCACGTGGGGTGATAGAGTAATCTTTGTTGTCACGTGCCAAAATACCATGTCAATTAAAGCGGTTCTCAAGAATGAAGAAACGACGTAATGAGAGAAGAGTTTTACAATTTGGTTCTAAAATAAAATAAAAGTGTTACTTTTACGCAAACAGATTCTGTACGTCACTAAAGTTTTGACTCACTACTCAAGATGATGAAATTTCAATCATTATGACACATTATTAATGCCACGTTATGGTTATAAAAAAAATCATCAGTTGTCGATTAACATTTTTAACGACGACTTTTAAGTTCAAATTATGTCTTGTTTGTTAACATTATTTTAATAATAAAAATAAAAACTTCCTTTTGGATCAGAGTGGGTAATGGGAACGTTTTATTAATATCGTTAAAAACAAAGAAAAAAACCTACGAGTGCGCCAGACAGAAACATTTTGTGCAGAAACCCGGAGAACCTTTACATTGCTTGCATTCATAAATCGTTTGCATTCTAATTTTCTGTGATCTACAACCTTTGCAGTGTTTCCTGGCAACTTCTGTGTATTCTTTAATCACATTCCCTACTTTCTTCTGTCTCATTCGGACCTTCTCAATTTTAGTCAATTCGTGTTTAACTTTTAAAACGTTGCGTCGATGGATGTCACTAGGATCAGGTAATAGTTTCTCCAGCATCTGCAAGCGGAATTCATATAGGTTCATTTTATCTTTCGTAGAATATTTGTTGTAAAAGAAGAATGCATTACTCAGAGTAATCTGAAGCATATGCACAAATAACTTCTTGTGCCAACGCAATGCCTTTCTTTGGATTGGATAGTAAGCCAACATCTGATCTTGAATTTCTACGCCTGACGTAAATTTCTTATAATTCACAATTGCTTTCGGTTTTAATACAGATCTCTTCTTCGATGTTATTTCTAACATTTCCTCGTCATATTCTGTGGAAATATATGTTTCGCAATGTTTATTCTTCCATTTGCCGATATGAACACCGTTCGAGAAAAATGATATATTCTCTCCCTTCTCTAATAAGATATACGCAATTTCAATAGGATTACCTTTGCGTTTGTTTTTTAATAGTCCTGTGCAGTATGTGTCTCGTTCTAGCAATTTCAAAGCCAAAGCATATGAGTTATAGTAATAATTCATGTACAAATGATGGCCACAATCTAATCTATCTTCTAGAAGTTTGAAGACGACGTTACTAGCATGATTTGGACCTGCTGTCTCAATATTTGCACCTGTATGTACATGAAATTTTACAACCGTACCATCTGGTTCAGCTAGAACATATAATTTCATGCCATTTTTATGTGTTTTCTTTACATTATTTTTGAAGAGTACACGACCGCGCCATAAAACAGCGGATTCGTCTACTGATAATTCTCTCCTCGGAGAGTAAATATCATTCATTTTCTTATTTAAATGATCCATAAACGGTCTAATTCTTTGTACCCGATCCACTTCACATGATTCAGACGTAAAGTGTAGACATCTTAAAATAAGTAAGAATCGATTTCGAGACATGAACTGTGCGAAACAGGGAATGTTAATTAAATAGTGTCGTTTCCAATAATCGCTGATACGGTTTAATCGGATTGTTCCAGTGTGTAGAAGAAGTCCAATAAATGTGAGCAGTTCATCACGTGTCAAATCTGTCCAATTTTTTATTCTAGATTTTGACTTCACGTTATCCTCAGCACTCACTCGTAATGCGTTTGCATTCGTCTCTCGAACAATCATATCTAATAAATCGTCGTCAATTAATAAACGGAATGCTTCGTAAGGACTTGATGGAGGTGGCACTAACAGTTTCCGTTCTTTAGTGAAATTTATAACTTTCATTGGTTGTGGATCTGGTGGAACGCTCCAAGTGCTAGTGGCTTCTTGAGGAGAAGGTGAGTTGGTAGAAAGATCAGGTAAAGAGACATCGTCGTTTTCGTCAAATTCTTCACAAACCTCTTGTTTTAATGCTGAGGAACCAGTATCTGAAGCTGATAATATTGACATTTGATCTAAAGCGTCATGCATACCTGGTATATTCACTTCCTTCGGAGCATCAGGTTTTAACAGCTTACTTTCAATAATGGGGCTTTGATCTGACTCACGTAAATCGGGTGTGTCTTGAATGCTTGCTGGTTCACGGCTGGTCTTGAGCTTCGATAGTGATTCCAGAATATTTACATCATTGCAACCAGATCCTGTCACACTGGATGGGTCTTCTTTCGCCACATCTTGTGAGGTCATTTCTTCATCACTACAACCTTCACAATCCAAGTCATCACGTGATGGACTTATCGGGTTTTCAAACGGCTCAGGATCACAATCCATTTTGCGAAATCCGTACCGTGTTCGTGTCACTATTGTATTGAACCAATATATAAATATTTAACGACTTATTTATAAAACATTAAATGTAAATTGAAGATATTTCCCGAGTAGCCACGCAAAGCGACGCTCACTCGTCGCAGATGCCAGCGGTTCACTAACGACTACAAAATGAACGGGACGCTTGTTCGGATCCGAGAGAGAGGCACTGTGACTTTGGCCCCGCCCTACTCGGATCCGAGTGATGGGCGCGCATCGTAAGCCCGGGGGAGGGGTTACTGTATTCAATTTATTTCTGTATTTAAATGATTTCTTCTGAATTTATCTCAAAGGATGTCTTTTATACAGTTTTTTTACTAAATCTTTTTCTTCCACTTCGTTCCAAAAGACCTAATTTAAGGAAGGCTCTAAGCCCCTCAAAGGTCGTCCTCAATTTTTAGGTTATTCCTCTTAATTATAAGTTAACTCATAGTATTAATTATAATAACGTTAATATTCCTGTTAAAATGATTAATGAATTAAACGGAATTAAATGACGTTTATTTGTAATAGACTAAAATAACAAAATCACTATCAAATATGACCAATTAATTAAAACAAAAACCAGTTCTCAAGTCTCATTAATTTCTATGTTTTTTTGCACTTTAATTGAAAAATACATTGTTATCGTTTTTTGTGGATTTCGCTAGCGAAAACAAACTTTTTATTTTTATTTCATGAAAATAACATCGTTCGATTTTTTTTACGACGACGAACGAGAATGAAAAAAATGTTTCTATAATAAGTAGATAGTACATTTAAGAAAGACTATTTAACTACATAGTAATACCTAGTTTCAGGCTTTTTACTGTTATAAAATCTGCATTAAATATTGCTTAAGAAATCTAAATATAATTTATGTGACGATAGATCCAGTACTTAAAAACAAACCAAAACACTGGTAGTAGAACATAACAGTGGTAGAGCCAGCTTTAACATCTAAGCACGAATGGGTCGGCTCGCCCGGTGCAATACCACGACCACGCAGAAGACAGGCGTGAAGTGGAAGCAATTCCGCGTTTCGTGTGATGAGTGTGGTGCCGGAGTCCCAATTTTAGTCCCTTTCCCGTTCCATCCTTTTCTCATAAGGAAAGGATTGGATGAGAAAGTGGATTTGACGGTGGTGGAGATGCATAGGAAGAGGAAATATCCTCTTTATGTGCGTCTCCTCCTCCGTCGATTCAGGGTAGGCAACGCATCTACATTTGCAGATGTCTATGGGCAGCGGTCGCTTCGCCATTTCGGCGGATTTAGGTGACCGCTTGCTCGTTTGCCACCTTATTGAATAAAAAAAAAAAAAAAAAACTTGTTCTTGTTACAGCCTAAATTATAAGTTACAGCGATTTGTAGCATTTAATTTTGAAATTTTCCTAAGCAATTATCTGACGAAAGGTACAAAATGACCTCATCGAGACTTACGTAGCAGATGAACTTTCCAATATCGGGCGATTTGCTATAAACATTTTTAACACCATTTATTCATCGTACATTAAACTCTAATTAATTTAGAACCAGTATTAATGTTGTAGTTTGTAATAATATTCATCGATGATTTACACTATCACAAGCACTAGAAATGTAAGATCATCAAAAAGAACTTAAAATAATCTATTTTCTTGACTAACTTTACAATGTAAGTACTATGACGTCATATGTCACGGATTCATTCACGTTCTCATTTTAAACGCGTTGTGATGTCGTTTTCTCTTTCGCCAACTGATTGGCGGATGTTAAAACAGTTTTTTGTATTTCAAATATTTCAGTTGTAGTTCCTATTTTAGCTGCTTTACAGATAAATTGGTCAGGCTGAATAGGTTGACCTGTGTCACGTTTGAAAGATAAAGTAATCGCAGCATAGATAATAAAATAACATGTACAGACAGAATATGAGCAGCCAATGATAACGGTTTATCTATATTTGAGTAATTAAGTTGATTCTAATAAAGAATCCAATTGGGAACTCAAAAAATATCAATTAAATGAACAAAAGACAACCAAAAGACCAATATTTCGATGGTTCCTATGTAAAGTGTCGTATGTTTAAAAAACAATTTTTGCAAGACAAAATTTTAAGCATGAATTAGTACAATTAGTTTTGAATAATGTTACTGTCAATTTTACATAGAAACAGTATTAATCATGTTAATTTAAACAAAACCAAAGATGTATCAGCCATCGACAATGTGAAAAAAGTCGTTAAAAATATCGTGAAATATAAAACCACGACGCTGAGCTCGACACCTTAATCTACAGCAGAACTTTCTAGACACTATTTTACATATTTGGTATTCCTGCCCTCTATTGGTGAAAACAAACCAACTACTTTTCATATTACCATCCCTAAAAACTAGAAACGCTTCCTCGCTTGTCCTTATTCCATTAAAGTCGCTGTCTCTTATAATTTACGCGTTTGCACATGTGTTCGTATATTTGTACGTATATTTAGAGCGGACGCGTCAACAGACGCCTCTGTTCGCGTCCCGTTAAGTCAGCTTCGAGTAAAGTGTGGGAAAGCAACGACAGCAGTCAGAGATGGCTTGTTAATATAAAAATTGTTAATGAACTCATCAATAATTATCAAATATACATAAAGAGCCGTTAATGCAGTCCTTTGGATGTCCATTGGAGATGTTCTTTTCGTTGCTGAAACTCGATTGTCCTCTACGCTGTGCCCATGGGCTTTGCCAGCTGATGTTCTGAGCTTGATCTAATGGGGGGGGGGAAGCTACCATTAACATGTTAATACCCATATTTAGAATTTCTAGACGGGTAGGGGTATCCTACCTTACATCATCTGGCGATACATCGCTCTTCCTTAGATTGGCATTTAATACAGACTTTAGCGAGACTTTAGAGGTAATTTCCTTAGAAAACAAAACTTTAGCTGACCGCAGTACCTAGAGTCGTTTAATGATCGATAACTCTTACATCTTAACCCAACTTTAGTCCCTTTTCCTTCCCATCCTTTTTCTCGTAAGAATAGGATGGAAAGGGAACGTGGGTTTGACGGTTAACGAGACGTATAGGAAGAGGAAATATCCTCTTTATGTGCGACTCCTCCTCCGTCGATAAAGGGTAGGCAAGACATCCGCTATCGCAAATGTCTATGGGCAGCGGTCGCTTCGCCATTTTGGCGGATTAAGGTGGCCGCTTGCTCGTTTGCCAACTTATAATATATAAAAAATCTACCTAAGTGATCATTACGAGTGAGTGTGACGGCAACATTATGGCATTGTATTCATAAAATGTACAATTTGTCAACGATCAATTTTATATTATCAATAGTTTGTTAACAATAAGTGTTGTATATCAAATATGCGACCGGTGACGCGTATCGCCTCCCCAGCTGCAGTAGAAGGGTCGACAGATGCCTAACTATTGTAAAACAGTTACGCGTGAAATGTCATTTATTTTACTCCCATTAGTGTGATGGTTTATAAAGTTTTTGCAAAATAATTACTAGTTTTAAAGGTAATTATGGAAGTGGAATATCTACACTAAGCGCTAAGTATCCCTTAGTGATTATTAAACATTTCTATAAGCACAATCTCTGCTACAAAGCGAACGAATGACGATAATGATGTTTTGATACAAGTATTCAGACAGTGGAAACACACTGTTTAAAGATTCGTACATTACCGGTTCTGTAGAATCATAAATGGATTTACAAAGAGAAATCTCAATAAAATCATTTGAGAGTTTTACGACTCAGTTTGTTTATGGTTTCTGTTGCCATTTAAGAATATTTATTTCATTGATAACATTAAAAAGTATGCGGTTTAGGTTACTTTTGTTCTAAAAGTATGAATACTGTCGGCCGCGATTTATATTGCGGCGAATTAAAAAAACAACTTTATAAGTAACCTATGTGTTCTTTCAGACTATCCTCTACATCTATGCCTTTCGTGGAGATCCATTGAGCATAATTCTTACTAACAAACATCCATCCATCTAAACTTTCGCATTTATATCAGTAAAATTAAAAATCTGTCGAATAGAAATGTGATGCCTAAATCTAGTGTTTATGATGAGTGATGCAATCTTCATTTAAAAATAGACTTTTTTGCTCCACAGTTCAAACAATGGTTATAATTTTCA
>LD688935.1:5039737-5050881 GCA_003118335.3 Papilio memnon
AATAATTTTTAACTAATATAAAACCAACGAAATTCACTGCTAAAGTTGAAAACGAACTGTTTAAATTGCATTTAAATTTTATGTTCAAATAAACATTCTATTTTTGCATAAAATAAACAAAGTAATCGAATTTTTATTTTTACTTTTAAATGTAAATATTTCAACATTAATACATTTCATTTGGATTGACAAAAAACAATTTTATAATCTCTTTCGTAAAAAAACAGTAGTGTGTGCTACTTCTGTTAATAATAAAATAGTTCATCAACTTGCCCTTATCCCTTACGGAGGGTCGGCACAGTATGTGCTACTCTTTCATACATTTCTATCAGCCGTCATATCTGAATCCACTCTCTTAAGCATATCCTCTTTCACACAATCCATACTTTCTTCGGTCTTCCTCTTCCTTTGTAGCCATCCACATTCATTCTTAACACTTTCTGGTTTATGTCCCCATCTTCTCGTTGCATAAGTCCATAGTCATAATAATAAAAAAGTTATTTAATTTAAAAGAATAAATTTGCTGTATATATCTATCTATATATTGTAATATATTTGAATAGCATATAAGTTCTCAAAATGTATTTCTTTTAGACGTCCGCCATCTTTATATCTATTCGAGTGTAACATTTTAATGGATCCAAACAATTTTTTCGTCCCCTTTCTCCGCCATTATTACTGTTTATTTTCTTACTGGGTCTTATAATTGCATGTTATCGTTATTTTCCTATAATAAATATGTATTCGATATAATCGAAATTATGGTCCAATTAGTAGTCTGTTTTGGCAATGAAAGTAACATTTCCACTGATGCGTTGCGATTGCTATACGAAGTAAACGCCTAGTCAAGTGGATAAGGATATTAAGAGACATTAAAGTCTGGAGGTTTTTATTAGTAAATCGTTCTTAAGATTGTACTCTGTTGGCATTGGAATTCTAGTTTTAAACTTTGGCATGTAGTTGATGGATGGATGTCTGTTAGAGTGTGTAGCCTAAACTGCTGAACGGATTTCAATGAAATTTGGTATAGATGTAGAGAATAGTCTGGAAGAACACATAGGATAATCAGTTTTTTTTTATTCAACGCGGACGGAGTCGCGGGTGAAAGCTAGTTTATCATAAATTGTATAAAAACGATCATTTATTATTGTATAATTGAAGTGTTTATATTATATTTGCGCTCACACTATTTGAGATTCTAACCCCTGTCGAAATAAGCGAGGGTGTTCGGCTCCCCTTAGCTGGCATAGCAACAGCTTAACTATAATACGTTTGTCCGTTTGTGACTGATTTCGCCGGCTGATGTTGCACCTTTGACACACGGTAAGGGTTATTTGTAATGTGGACAGAGGTTATATACAAGGAAATATAGACCTTAGCAATTTTTGCATACAAATATTAAAGCAAATTGACAATAATTCGTCATCTTCAATCGGTAATAAGCACTTCATATTTAATATCGATATAAAACTGTTTATCCTATTTTAAATGCGTGAGACATTACTATTTCAGTTTGTTATTAAATAAATTTCATTGTAATTAAGGTACGCGGAGGCGTAACGGAAGTTTGGGCAACAATTCTGGTGATTTATATGACGTAGGCGGTGTTAGGATCGTTAGTCCCTGGCCCTCCCAGCTGACAAATGGTGTTTGAAGTCACCGGTTTAGTGTAAGTTAACAATACTTATTTAGTAATCAAACATAACGTAAGAGAGTAAAAAGATATGTCCTTTAAAAATGAATTAACTCTAAACGACTCCTAACAAAGCTTGAAAAATATCTGAGCATTTTGGGTTGGATAATTTACACTATCACTTACCTGTCTTATAACCTCCTTTTCGACTCGGTCGTGTTATATTTTGTATCAGGGCGTACTCGACATTCAAGCGATTCTATACTTTAGGGACTCCTGCTTTAAAGTATAATTTTCTATATTATTTTATGGTTTCAAAAAGGGTAAGAGCGAGCGCAAAACTTTGACTAAACTATCGCACAAATGTGCGATTGTCAATTATTTCGCAGTCAATTCAACTGTTTAGTTGCACAACTAAAAATCGTAGTGTGCATACCTCCATATGAGCTCATAGGAATCAAAGCGAGACTAAACAGTTGTGTGATAGTTTAGTCAAAATTGTGGGCTCTAAAAGTAAGCTTGGGTGTGTCCGTGAGGCGAGAAAAGCCCGTTAGAGAAAAAAGGTAAAATTTATATGAAAATTACTTCCAATAAGATTATATGAATAGGTCCCTCTTTCTCTCTAGACCTAATTTAGGTGGTCGGCTGCCGACGCCAATGGATAAGCGAGCTCTTCGTGTTAAGCTGTTCTAGGTTATTTTGAATCCAAACATCTTGGAACATGTACTAGCCTATATAGAATTATAGGATTTTTTTGTTTTTTCTTCACTATATTTATTGTAATGAAATTTATTTCTTTATCGTATCTTATTTGCAAGTAACTTAATAAGAAATAACACAAAAAGTTTGTTTTCAAGTACTTTTTGTTAACTTTCTACAATAAAACCACAACGGTAAAGTGAACCAGCCTTTGAAAAAAAACACAAAAAACCACTAAAGAAAATCGTAGTTGTTTTATTTCAATTTACTTTAGTAAGGTTATAGAAGTCATGTTGATCAATAAAAACTCAAGTCCATTGTTATTTGTAAAGTTAATTTATTCTGAAAAAAAAAATTGTTTACAAGACTCGTCATTGAATAAGCATTTTCCTAAGTGAATTGTTTTCATTCCATAACACGAAATATGCGTTCACGCGTAAATAATTTGCAAGAATTTTTTCATTTTCTTTTTATTGATGTAACTTGATTTAGTGACAAAAGACAAATATAGGTATTTTTAAATCACTTAAAAAAATTACTTAGGTGTTTTTTTTAAATATGCGGGAACTAGTATAAAAATTGGGTTTTAAAAATGAAAGCCAGTATGTCTGTTAAATATTTATTAGTGATTCAATCAATTCCTATACATTTGGATATAATTTGCTATCAATATTTTTATTAAGATAACAAACACATTTTAAATCAATGCCACAACCTTTCAATGTTAAAATTATAGTCGAGGCAGCACAGTAAATATCAATTCCCCACAACAATAAACCTACTTATATAATCGATTAGAAAAAAACATGCTTCGAGTCGCTCAAAACAAGGTCACAACGCAGACAAACTTTTAAGCACACATAGAACAATCTACGGACACTTATCACACTAAGAAACTCGACACAAACAAAACTATAGTTTAAAATTGCTAATGAGCTCGTTGCCTAAACTTGGCACAAAGTTAACACGCCATATGAATACAGATTACATTAAATATTGACCATACAAATGAGATATAACACGACCAAATGCGGGAGCACACGTACGTTTATAGCAGCGCTAAAACGTCCACGTAGACAATAAACGGCCGTATAACGTCTTGTTTGTGAACACTACAGATAGCTTTTGTAAATAGCTAGTGTATGAGGCAATCTGATACATTATGTAGGGAGCTAATTATACGTCCCAAGATTTTTTGTGCATTTAACTTTCATGCTGAAATTGTTTTCACACCTTTTATCTTGTTTTGTAGTATTTTAGTTTAGTTAAAGGTAACCATTTGTAGCGTAAGCCGGGAACTTGTCAGACTGGTTTAGACATGTCGGAGCCCGAACGATCCTGTAGCGACTATCTAGACGGGCTCTGTGCTTTCCAATTAGGGCCATAACAGGTTACGTTTTGTCGTATAATTTTCAACTTTATTCAATTTTATATGGATCTATTTTCCATAATAGATTATTTTGTACGAAAATAACCTTTATCCGGTTTTAATACGGGGATTCGTTTGATGTAAGCAGTAATACTTTATGTTTAGACAGAGATCCTAAGACACTGTTCAAATATTCAAGCCACACCTTAACATTTAGTTGAGGCAAATCTGTTTTTTATAAACGTAATGAAGTCACGACATTTTTATTACTATCATCTTAATGTGTTATAAATAGGCATATCATACTCCGTTATTGCTGGATGTTATTAATTATTATTAGTGGTGATTGTAAAGAAAACAGTGACGTGTTTGAAGCGTAATGAAGACTTTATCAGTGTTTGTAAGCAAGTTAATTACTGTTGTATCTTTATTACGTTCTACAAAGATAAATCTTTAAGACATATTTAGACTATTACGATGATGAAATATATGGCTGATAGAATTATATGGAAACGGGGTATTGTCGACATTTTAAGCATGGTGATGTTGGCAAAGAACATCAGAAAGGTTGTCACGTAGATGGCAACGAATAGGCATTGAACTCTTTGTTTCAGATATTAACTTGCCTTAAAATAACTACCAACACTGATTCTCTTAATCAACGAAAAAACGCAAAAATATTTTTTTTAATTGGATTAAAATGTACCTAAAATGTCTTTTTAGGGATAGAAGGCAATTTTACACCTTTATTTGGAAAGCATTGTAATTTGAAAAATAATTATTTGTTTATTAATTTATTACCATAGATAACTCTAATTATTCTTGTCTGAAGATTATTACTTTTAATAAAATATAACTGCCAGTCATGAAAAGAAATTACCGAGAGATATCGACTAATATAGGAATTTTTCACTTGTCTAAGTGATGATGTCTAAGAAATGTCGACTGAGGACAAAGGAATATAAGGCAAAAATTTCTCAAGTAGACTTTAAGTTTTTTGACTTTAAAATATAGAAATTACTGTTTTTTACTTGAATTTACTACATTTTTTTAGTGGTTGAACAATTTATTTCCAAAACGTTTTCAGAGGTTTGGCGATTTTTAAAAAAACTTACTAAAAGAAAAAAATATGAACGTTTGAATATAATGGGACAAAAAAAAAGATTGTCACTTTATAGTTTACCTTTGAAAGCCCATAATATCATTAGCTGATAAACCATCACGAAATTGAACAAACTGGATGTAACGACGTGTTTTTCAATTCGACGCGCAGTCGATCATGACTCAGTGAAGCCAAGGCCAAAACACCGGCCGGCGTGGCTTGGCAACAACTTTTTTTCTTTTTTCTTCTTTTTTGTTCGCATTGATCGTATTTACTGGTTAAAGCTAACCGTTAGTTACTGTTGGCAACTATCAAATAATTTATCTGTGCCAAATATTAACCTTTACTTACTTTTCTTAAATGTATGTGTTTTTAAATAAACTAATCAGTTGAGAAACAAACTATCACTTAAATTCAATTTTTTTTAAATTTTGTTTGGTTAGATTTCGTTAATTGATAAAAATATTTTCTTAAGATGTCTACATTGATGAAGTTAAAATAAAATTAATCGCTGATTTAAAAAGTAAAAACCACAAGATCTTAAACAAATTAAAAAATATGTATTGAAATTATTTTATTCTATATTTTAAAATTTTTCACTTTTCAATTTTGGCATTATATCATAATTTGTTACAAATCTTACTTTCAATCTTAAAAAAAAACAATCGAAACAAAACCACAGAGAAAAAAAGAACGTCGAAAGTTCTGGTAAGCTGATGCAACATCGGAAACGAACAACCGTTATTGTTGCTAACTGCAATTGGGTTGACGCGGCCTGCATAAGTTTTTTTTATGTTTAGTGTTATTACTGGTTTATATTCATGATAAAACACTTTATGAGACTGGCTGATGACGGATTATCATAAAATATCTATATAATAAGAACAATTCTGATGACTCATCGACAGACAGACAATGCGATAATGAACACAGGTAGGAATCAAAAACAATTGGAATAATTTTTTACAATTTTTCTTTACAATATAGTTTCAATTCTTAGAATAAAATAATTACATTTTTTTACGAACTTAATATTAACTTACATAACTACTTACATGTGTCGTTTTAGACATTTTTATACCAGCATATTCTAAAGTGAGATACAGCAAAAATTATCGTGTCTTAACAAGACGTACACGTCACGATTCGCATAGCCTATGTAGACAGATCAAGATAATATTGATTTATGTTATTACAATATACAGACTTACAATAAGACTTAGCCTACGAAAAGAATAAACAAAGACGCGATACAGAATGTGTATTACAGTTATCGAATCGATTTATACAAATGACACGGTTCTTATTATTAAACTTAACACTTTTTTCGTAATAAATGATCACTTTTCGAGTTGCGATGAGAACAAAGAAGCCGGCCGGCTTACGGCCGGAGCCGGCACAAAGGAACGCGAAGACGTGCGCCACGGACGGCGCATCGGCTCAACTGGCGCGCGGGGCCCCCGCGGCCGCCCGCGACGCCGTCCCCCGCACCCCGCTACCGGCCCTCTATATAAATGGCAAACTCTTCCGAATATTGTCAGTCCGTCACAAAGAGCGACAGAGTCGGGTGGGTCGAGCGGTCAGCCTCGGGCGAGAGACGAAGCCCTATGGTTACGAGATCAGATCTGATGCAGTCGTGTTAACTCCGGACGCTTTCTTACCCATCGATCTCTTCACGTTAACTAGTCGTCGGTCGTGAAGCCGACAGTTGAGTGCGAATTCGCAGTACAAAAGAGACTTGTGATATTTTTCTAGTATAACAGTTCCGTACCGGAACGCCTTAGTTCTTTGCGTTTAAAAGTGTACAATATAAGTAAAAATTTGGAGAACATGGAGATCCTGCCGGTCACGAGTCAGTTTAACGTCGGATTCAGTGGTGAAAAAGGTAAGTTCGACTTTCTATTGCGAGAAGTGGTGAGGGAAGCCGGCTTTCTAACCGGCCGTCAGGTGTTGCTATGCGGCGCGCGCACGGCCGGCTCGTTGCCGAGGCCGCTGCTAGCTGCTAGCTGCTGTACTGATAGGACTACACAATCATACATTACAATGCAACCGAGGAGGAGTGGACTTGATTGAAGAGGCCGAAAGCCGATATTGATTCGCGCCGGCCCCAAACGTCACGGTCAGCTGACGTCAATGTTGTTGCGAAGCGATCCTTTACAATGTCGCGCCCCTCCTTCATATCAACTTAGAATTTGATAATTAAACTGTTCTTTTACTTTATTTATTAAAAGTTAACCTTTAAAAGACAATTTTTGGTAAAATTGGTTAATCCAAACTCCTTTTCTCTCAAAATTTATTTTTGTATCAATTCTTAATTGTCCTTTCTATTGTTATAGCATGGAATGGGCCAACATGGCGGGAAGCGCCGGTGCCGGCTCCGACGGAGGCGGCGCTGGCTCAGAGGCTGGAGAGGGAGCTGCGAGCGGCCAAGGGTGCCAGTGAGCTAGCGACGGCGGAAGTGCTCGTGCCGGCTGAGCTGCTGGCGCGCGCTTCTCGGCAGACCCTGGCGCTGGCGGAGGGGGAGCCGTGCGGCTCGCGGGGTGCAGCGGTCATCGTGGACGTGGCCGGCAGGCGTCTGGCCGCCTTCAAGATAGACCCCAACACCCTCACAACGCACGAGATACATCTACATCTGGAACACGATGCCACAAACTGGACCAGCTTGTTACCGCAGTTCTTAAAGTGAGTTTATTTCTATCTATTCTATTATATCTTTAATTATTTCATGAAGTATTAGTTTTGTTTTATCTATTAACAATGACAACTAATGATGTTCTCTTCTTTACAGAAACCTAACGCGAGGCGGTACCATCATAATAAGCCCCCAGTTCACGATAGAAAAGAAGAAACTGTTCCGAAGCCAGGCGGAGTGAGGCGGCTCGCGCGCGGGCCGACCGATCGCCCTTCTCGAAGTCTGCGTATCGTTACTTTAAAAATATCAATATTATATGTATATTAATTATTATATATTTTTTAAAAGATGAAAAAAGCACAGCGTGATATGTAATGTATAGTCGTAGAGTAAGGACGGCGCGAGCGTCGCCGCTAGGGATGTCCAGAGCACTTTATGTCGCTATCGATAAAGTGCGTACGTTGGGCGCGAGTCGCAGCGCCGGCCGGCTCTCACTGTACGAGCGAGTGTCGAGAGTTGTCGAGTGTCGAGTGTCGATGTCGAGTGCGTGGCGCGGCGGCGTTAGGTGCGCACCATGATCTCAGTCGCCGCCGCGCGTGTGATATCTTGGTCGATTTAGTGTTACGTATTATTTTTGTTTGTTTCGAGTTCAATTCTATTCTGAAGTTGTGTAGAGTTGGTATATTTCACGTATCGTAATGGTATTTATTAGAGTCGATCTCTGACCGAGATCGGATATGTGTACGTTTTTTCGTGATTGTACTAGTTCGTACATTGGTTTGTGATACTACTTTTGTAATGTATAAATTTTAAATGAGAGTAATATACTGTACTATAAGCGTAAGCGAGCACGCGTCAGATGAAATGTTAGAGATGTATAGAGAGAGGGCGCGCGGACCGCGTCCGGCGCGCCTTAATATACTGCAAAGATCTCAGGTTATATTATTATAGTTATAACAAGTATTAAGTTATTTAAGTTAATATAAAAATGTAATTTTTTGTAAGATTGTTTTCTATCGCACGAAGATGCGTTATTTTAGTCCAGTGGGAGACGAGAGAGAAATTTTTGTACTAACTGTAAAGATTATAGTTTGACGAGATGTTATTGAAGTCGAAATGCATTTTTTTCCACCAGTGTAATTTCTACATAATTTGTAATTCAATAGACTAACAGTTTTTAAACGAAATCTAAATGTTTGTAGGGTCCAGTGTTTTATAACGCACAATATCATAGTACTAGAATTCACTTTCATCAATAAAAGATTTTAAAAATTATACAAAAACATTTTACTTCTAAAATTTGAAATGTCGACATATACAAAACTAACAATATTGTATCTATCAATTGTTTATAATTGATATTAATTTCATAGACACTAAAAAAGAAAATGTAGAAATTATAAAAAAAAATACATAGATTCAATAATGGAAAAATTTGTTTTGTTTCAACCCCACCTCTTCGATAAAACCTTAGTGATAACTGTTCTCTTATAGATATCAGTTACATTAAAAAATAAATCAAAATGTTTACATCGAACTCGAGCGTTATCTCCGAAAATGAGCAGAGAGTTGAAGCGATAGATTTTTATAGAACCAGTTTGAAACCAGTCTCTAGAAGCTCGGCTCAAGGGAACCGGTTCCAATCTAGAGAACAGTGGAAACCCATTTTTACTCGAGTTGTTTTTCAAAATTGACAATATTCTAATTTATCAGTCAATAAAAAGTCAATAAAACGATAATATGAATACCAAAACAACACGTAATTTGATCTCAAGTTTTTGCTAATATTTTAAGCCAGCAATATATTGTACCTATATACCACTAGCCACTATCAATCTATTATCTCACAGAGGTCTACATACTTTCTACGTGTAGGTTTTCACTGTTAGAATTGCAATAAAAAATTAGCTAGCAAAATTCAGTAACTAGTATTCACAATATCAGAATTTCATACAAATGAAGCTATAATAAAAAAAACGTAACTAGGTTTAAAAGGCTCCAATACACATACTTTCTTTGTCTTTTATGTGTTGGCTCTATTCCATGAAATTATTTACTTTAAATATTTTATAATAAAGATTTGATCCTCTAACGTCACTGGCAGTAACGAATGTACTTGTTAAATTATAAATTACGTTATCGCTTTCGAAGGAGGCCAATTGGCACGGTGCCGTAAGCGACCGTGATTTTCGTCTCCCTTACACAATACTTAATTTTTAACAAATCAAGAGTTATTATGCTTTCTAACCGCAACAATTTAATGACAATTATGTACAAATTCAATAATTACTTTTTTTACTGAATTGCCATAATTGATATCGACATATTTGGACATCACTATTTTTCTAAAAAAAATTAAAGTTGAAAAGTGCCGAAATTTCAGTTTATTTTTAGTAGTTTCTTTATTTATACATGTAAAAATATTTTAAAAATCACATTTAATTGATAAAGTTGCAAAATAAAAAACTAAAATCGTTTTTGTGTATTAGGCAATAGATGGCGGTAGTACGTACAGAAATTAACTCTCTACAATAAATCCTTTATACGGGTCAAAATTCTATTGCAAATAGATATATGAATATATTCTTTGTGACATGGACTAACATGTTTTGAAAGCCTAAATTATGTACTAACAATTTATTTTATGCATAAAGGTTACATGATAGACATACAGCGCCATCTCTTATTGTAAAAGTTTAATGTTCATTTTGTAAATCATTCTTATTTTATTATTATACAAAATTAAGAAATAAACTACAGACTAATAATTATTTCGAGTATTTATTATCTATGAACAAGATCAGGGTGTAAACGTACGTGTATACGTTTTTTTTCAGAGCTCAGAGACAATTTGCCTTAAAACTGTGCGATTCAAACTGAAGGTGGATTTTACTATATCCCAGTAACTATACAAACCAAGGGTACAAACACATTACAATGTTTGACAAAACATATGTCTGTACATTTCCTTATTTACTTGCATTATCAAAATATCACCGCCATAGATACATGTTAACAACTACAGCATTGCATTTTCAACTTTACTACATAGGAAATAAAGATTAATTTTCTTTTTCCTGTTAATGTTGAATCTCATATCAGCATAGATACCGCTGTGAGCTTGTATAGTTCTTCACTCAGAAAATTATGAAAAGCGGCGAACTCAATTATTACGAGCGGAATTAAAAAAAACAAAAGTACCCTATGTGTTCTTCCAGACTGTTCTACATATGCCTTTCATGGAGATATTGCGAGTGGGTACTAAGTTTGGATTTGCACACAGGTGGGGGCTTTAGGGGAGGGGAGGAGTCGTAATCACCTCACTTATTACATTTTAATGTTGTTTTAACTGCGCTCCCCGCAGCCAAATGGTCTTCACGGCCTAAATGAGCTACCTATCGCTGCGCTTAGCTTTCTAGATTACGTTAGGCTAATACTATAGATAAAAAAAATATATTCCACGGATATTAGACAGTCTAAAAAGTCTTTAGAGGGCACTCCTTTGACTAAACTATCGCACAACTCTAGTCGCGCTTTGATTCCTACGAGTCTATGGAGCTACACTTCTCGATTTTTAGTTGTGCAACTAAACAGTTGAATGGACTGCGAAAATCGACAATCGCACAACAGACCCTGTATACGTTCAGTTTTGACAGTTTTTTTAATAAATTAGACATAAGTTCAAATTACTAATCTATATCTATCTTAC
>LD688935.1:5093631-5110106 GCA_003118335.3 Papilio memnon
TTAATTAACAACGCATTATGTTAAAACTTTTTTTATGAGGTCATTAAATGAAATCTTTGTAACAGATCTAAAAATAAATTTTATTTATCTGTAAAATCTGATTAACAAGCGTACGGTAAATGAGTTTTTTTGAAAACAAAATAATCGTAAAGCGTGCGCTTTGATTGATGTTGATTGTTGATTACAGCGACTACCACTATTTATCCGAAGTTACTCAGATTAGAAAACTGTTAATTTGAAAACTGACCGATTGTTAAATGTCCCAGTTAGCGCACAAAGGGCGAGCGGCTGTGGAAAGTGACTACCCAACTGTATCTCCTAGTTATGTACGTGTCCGTTTTCTGACGACACGAGAAAATTTATGCAATTAATATATGCAGTACTGTATTGGTATATCAATACTGGTATTGTAAAGAGGAAAGATTTGTCTTTATGTATTTATTTATGGAACGATTAAATAAAACTACAGGACCGATTTGAAATTTTTTTTTGCCTTTAGTATTAAATTATCGCTGAGTAAAATATAATATTTATAACTACTTTTTTTTAAATAACAGCCTAGACGAAGTCGTGAGTATAATAAGATATATGAAAGCACAATTGATAAACAGTTGTTTCCTTACATAAAGAGTCTGATCGTATTTATTTTAATGTGTAACGTCTGAATGAGTCAAATAGAACCAAAATACATGAAAATTAATAAAGAATAAATGTTAACATGTAATTGATTAATTGTCGTTATTCTATCTGTAGGTAACGTTAGCAACATTAACGGCATTATTAATTTCAATATTTTTTTGTCGTGAGTAACAATGGAAACGCGCAACAACACTTCCCCGATCACAATCTCGGAACAAATGAGCGTAACTGGCGCGATAAAAGGTGTGATAACCAATGCTATATTATACACCTTTTTTGCGTTTTGAGGTCAACAGGGGTGAGTGCTAGGGGTGATCAACTAAGTCAGGGGATGAAGAATGTATTTCTAACATTATCTTTATCATTAATTAAAGAACGAATGACTGAATTATTGTCGAATTTATTCGTTCAGTCTTCAAGAGTAGAAAATACAAAAGGATTGATAACCTTTTGTAGTCTATTAATTACAGAAGCAATCCTTAAAACTATTGCTGTTGCATTTTTTAAAGTTAAGTGTGGTGGAACTCAATTTTGTTAATTGACCGCTTAGGAAGTCCCTTAACGCTCCTCACATTAAACTACACTAAGGATGATAAATTCAAAATTAATAGAGTTCGGATTTTTAATGTTTTATACAATACGAAATATCGATATTTTCATTTCCATTGAAATGGCAACAGGAAGCTGTAAATTTGAAGTGAACGGGATGCGAAAAGGATAGCTATATAGATGTACAATAAGTTCGAAAGGGAGGAAGATAGGTTTTGTGATAAACAATAGTGGGGAAGGAGTTACGAGCTATCGAGGCATTGTTTTATACCGAGGACAATGGCTGTTGTTTATAGTATTTGTGCGACTTGTCACGTTACTGGCGGTTTCAATTCCAATGCTTTAAGCTTTGCCAAATTATATGTATTGCTATAAATATGTTTTCAATTTAATAACTAGCTGTTGCTCGGCGTGAAATTAAAAAATATAGCCTATGTTACTCACAAATTACCTTTCTAACGGTGAAAGAATTTTTAAAATCGGCCCAGTAGTTTTTGAATTATTTCAATATATACAAAAATACAAAACTTTCCTCTTTATAATATTAGCTTCCGTCCGCATGGTGTTAAAAGTAGCCTATGTGTTATTCCAGACTATGCTCTACGTCTATGACAAATTACATCGAAATCAATTCAGCCGTTTAGGCTACAAACTCTAATAAACATCCATCCATTTTTTGCATTTATAATATTAGTAGAATATTTTTTTTTACATAAAAACAAAATAGAAAATCTACATGTGTGTTAAAAACACGCGATTTCCTACTTCATCAAGCATTTCCTTTAAGGCGGGTACTCTTAAAAAATACAGCGGATTCGTTTCATGCAGCGAATGACTTTATCGTGTTCTTTTACTGCTACCCTCAAACACGGCTTGTAATAAAACCAACGAGTTTGATTTACCCTGGAATAGCATGCGATGGTTGTACCTTCTGGTTCAAATAGTAGAAGCTTGTACAGTGAGCTATATAAATTATTATTATCGTTATAAATGCCAAATTTAAATGGATAGATGGATGTTTGTTAGAGTTTTTAGCGTGGCTATACGGATCTCGGATTTGGCACAAATGTCTGGAAGATAGTCTGGAAGAACACATAGGCTATTTACTTTTGATTTTTTGACCAACATCCCAAAAGAAGGAGGTTTCAAGTCGTCTGTATGTTTTTTTTATGTGTGTCCGATTTTGAAAATTCTTTCAGTCAAGGTAAATTCATTACTTAAATGTTACTATACGTTGAATTGTCAATTGTAATGGTAAAAATGTAGAAAGCCTTATGTAGAAACATCACTGCCAGTCTCGGCTGACACCGACATCAAAGTAAGAATAATTGTACAATATAGACATACCAGCTACAATAAGTGAGATTTAAGGTTTAAGTAATTTTAAGGAATTATTTCGTTCCTTTTTAGTGTGTTTTTTTTCGAGAATGTTTTGTTTTTAATGTATTTTGTTTGGAAGTCGGTTTTGTTTTTTTATTAAAATGTTTATTTTTAATTTCACGCGTACGGAGTCGCGGATGAAAGCTAGTATGTATAAATTTGTATATGCCTGTAGTTACAAAAATATTAATGCACAAATTCGTTTGTATGCTGCCGAATATTAATTCGTGCTCTCGAATACGTGTTATTGAGACTGAAACCCAGGTGAGTTGCTCAAGTATGGTAAATGCATACAAGTGTAGGGAGCTGACTGTACAAGTCTATTTTAAAGTTCGTTGTTTTTGCTTTGTTATGCTAATTCTAGGGACAGGTGGACAATTTATATTTGTAATGGATGTTCTTCGATTTGCGAATTCAATATTTTTTGCAATATATTAGTAAAAAACATGAAACAATAAATTATGTCTAAACTTTTATCGTGAATCATATATTTTGATAGAGAAAACTACGAAAACCCGTTCGCATTATTATTAAAAGCCTATTTCCACTGTCGAAAATTAACACTCTTATCCACTTTTATAATTTAACTAGATTCTCAATTGCAAATGTCAAAATACCAATTACCTTACCATGGCAATCTTGCTTCCTTGATGTTGGCAGCAACTTATGGTCTCACATTAGGGTTTTTATCCAAAATATTTACCCCCTAAGTTTAATGGCGTGAAAATATATAGCCTAAAGCGTGACGTAAGTGTAGGGCTTTTTATTAAAAAAAGAATTATTTAAAAATATGCTGTAATTGCTGACATCTTAAGCAACAAAGAAGTGTGTGTTTACGCTTTATTATATTACGTATAGATGAGGTTGAAGCCGCATGGGAACAGCTCGTTACGTATAAGTGTGGTGGATGCGGCTACCATGGTGACAGGTGACAAGTTACAGGAGGCTCATTGTTACGTTGCACTTTCGACACGTCACCTGACAACGCACGCTTAGCGATAGATCTTGCAACAAGGTATGAACTTACAGCGGGTTTAGTAGGTGCATGGAAAGTTAAATTAATTTATTTAAACAAAATAAAATCTGAATTTCTTTGATTAATTGAATTTTACAACTAACAGAAATTTAATAAAATTCTTTACTTTAAAGTTTTCTATAAAATGTTTGTGAATGTTTTCCATGGCTATTTCTGCATCGAACGTTAATGTGCTAAGCCTGGTGCCGTCGCTGAGTTTTAGATAACGATTTTAACTGAAGAGTTGACCTGTTCAGCTAAAACTGAGCATGTTGGTAAAATTTTACTTAAACAGTTTTTCAACTGACAGTTGAATTTTTATCTACACAAGCTCAATTTTCAACGTCTGTAGCATGTTCTATACAATATCTTCATCTCTATAACAATATTTACAACCATTGTACATTTTATTTAACACCTTTGTAATGAAAAATATATTAATTACATATTCCTTGAAACGCTTCAATCTATGAATTGCTCCATACCAAAACAGCTATAATTTATTACATGTTTACTCGATCTTAGTCAACAATTGGTGTAATTTTGCCTTCATTTCACTTGCAAATGAGTTGAGAAACGATTGTAAGTTGTTAGCTATTCACCTGTTATTGTGTTTATTGTGAGGCGATGATATCACAGACCATTGTTGTACTGATACAGGGTAATTAGTTGATTGCCTTTTAATATCAACAATTAATCGATAAATATAGCTGTTTAACGGTACTAGATTTTAACAGAGTTAATTTTAATCTTCTTCTTCGAGTGCCATCTCCTATCGGAGGTTGGCAACTATTATGGCAACCTGAACCTTCGACAGTGCTGCTCTAAATAAGGAACGTGTGCTTTTATTATACCACTGGCGCAGATTTTTAAGCCAAGATGTACGTCTTCTTCCTGGATTCCTTTTTCCTTGTATCTTCCCCGGTATGATTAATTAATTCTAATCTACGAGAATAAAATAAAGCACTTTATTTTGACTCTAAACTACTAGACTTATTTTAATAAACAGTTGACTTTGTAGTCGTTTTTTTCACGAATTCTGGTAACATTTACCAAGTCCTTTTACTGCTAAATTAGTTTTAGTAAAGTTTATTGCCAGATTATCCATATAGCAACAGTAGCAAACGCTACGGGCCCCCGATTTGGGGCCCCGCGTTCCAACGCCTGTATGACAGTAATTTTTTACCCTAAACTTGAGAACTCAAAGCAAACCAAGGGCCCCTTGACAGAATTTGCTACAGGCCCCGCGCTGGTTAAAACCAGCACTGGTTAAGTCTTTCTTAGTTTGTCTACGTTTCGACGTTAAATTAAAAAAAATCCAGGTAAAAATAATGACAATTTTCAGTACAAAATGAATTATGAAGTCCTTAAACATTGGCTTTCGTAAAAGAGCTAATAAATTGACAAGAAAATAAGGATCTCGGCGTTCTGTAAACGAAATCACCAGATTCATCTCCTCCTATTTTATTGAGTCTTAGTACATTTTCTGAGAACACCTAGTAAAAGATTTTCAAGGATAAATAACATATCAAACTACTAGACAGGGCAATAAATAACTTTTAAAAAACATTTAAAACAGAAAATTCTATTTTGGTTTAATAAGGTATGTTTATTAGTATTGGGATAACCTAATAATATTTAGGCTTTAAGGAGTATAGATATTGACTAGTAATAGTATATTAAAATGAAGTATAATCGTAGTTCCATTTGCGCAAGTTACTTGTATCAAAAATAATATTACTTTCTGAAAATTGGAGGTCTAGTAAATTCATATCTCTGTGGAAAACCTATAAAAGCTGGGTACCTGGACGCTTCCAAACCTTGCTACAAGTGTTACGATAGATGTTGAGTTACTGGATATGCCTTGAATTTATTTCTATACAGTGTTATGTTATTAATTTTCTCTACCACGTACATTACTAAAATATTTGTTGCATTTCATCTTTATTTGGTCATCAGCGTCAATTTATTTCCATCAATGAATCCCTTCAAAGCAAGAATAACGTCATTTATAAGGCTACTAATATTTGTTGACACATCTAGTAGAAACATATCCTTGTAGTTTTAGAATCGCCCCCAACGTCGTCTACGATTAAGTTCGGATGGACGCTTCGCTGCGAGCTCCGAGCTCAGCACCCCACATTCCCGGTCATGTTTTCCTAGTACCCGAAACTCTACGTGACTGCTTTTAACTTGATCTGAAAGAGGATTATCCTACGGGCTTTTGCAATTATTAATTCTTCTTGAATATATTTGAAAAGTAAGTATTCTGAATAATAAATAATATTGTTCTGAAAGACTGAAAAATCAATGTGAAATCGAAAAATCGTGAAGCTATAGGTAATTTTTTTTAATTTCGTTAATTCTTTAACTAGTGATTTTAATATATTTTTCTTGTTACAAAAAATGATGATCACATTTTTATCTATACTAATATTATAAAGAGGAAAGATTTATATTTTTGTATGTATTGAAATAACTCAAAAACTACTGGGCCGATTTTAAAATTTCTTTCAGCGTTAGAAAGGTAATTTATCTGTGAGTAACATAGGCTATATTTTTTCACGCGGACGAAGTCGCGAGCAACAGCTAGATAAACTAAGAAGATGGCGACTAAATACAGATTAAAAACTTTTTTTAATGAAACGATGGGAAAATGTCGTCATTAAAATTCATTTTACAATAGATTAATTGTAAGAAAAACAAATAATTTGAATTTTACTGCACAAAAACACTGACAAACAACGTTAATCGTTGTGGCGTTCTGAACTGTGTCATAACGATTAAAATACGTTAATCAATTCAAAAACAACTCGCTTGAACTCAGCACTTTGAAATGGCCAAGTTTTTCTGACGCAATATTTGATTTTATTGTATCATTCTAAAGATAAAGTCCGCTACACACCTTTTTTGATAGTTCTACAAATTTGACTGTATAGTCGTACTGGACTGTATCTATACTAATATAATAAAGCGTAAACACACACTTCTTTGTTGCCTAAGATGTCAGCAATCACAGCATATTTTTGAATCATTCTTTTTTTAATCAAAAGCCCTACACTTACGTCACGCTTTAGGCTATATATTTTCACGCCATTAAACTTGGGGGTAAATATTTTGGATAAAAACTAATGTGGGAAAGAGAACATAAGTTGCTGCCAACATCAAGGAAGCAAGGTTACCATGGTTTGTCATCGTGTTATGTCATTTTGACATTTGCAATTGATAATTTTGACAAATGTAGGTAAACAATTAAATATTTTTTTATGATTTCACGCGGATGAAGCCGCAAGGGAACAGCTAGTAGTTAATATTGTTGACTGATATTTCTACTTGTATTCAAATTATTTAGCAAAAAAACACAAAAAATATTCCATAATGCTAGTAAAAGGAAAGTATTTTAACGGCCCATTTTAGGTGAAGATTTATATATTTCTCGATAAGGTGCGGTCCGAAGCAGGTTCATTTATTTTTGCGATTGAGCCGCAAATAAAAATGAAGTTTCCTGAACGGACCGCAAGGGGCCGCCCTACGCCAAAACTAACCACAGGTACAGTCAAACAAAACAAGTTTAAAGGCAAAAAAAAAAAACAAAAAACATGTTATTACTGTCTTCAGCCTTAACCAGGAATGATAGATCTAGATCTAGATCTAGATATTTCCATCGCTTTACAAATGCTAATTTGCGAAAGAGAAAATAACGATTTTATTTTATTCACTGTTTTTAATAGCAACAATTTCTTCGTTTATTATTTGCTAGTGTTGCTCGCGACTTGGCCCACATGAAATTAAAAAATATAAAAATATAGCCTATGTTACTCAGAGATAAATTACCTTTCTAACGGTGAAAGAATTTTTAAAATCGGCCCAGTAGTTTTTGTGTTATTTCAATACATACAAAAACACAAAAATACAAATCTTTCCTCTTTATAATATTAGTATAGATTAAAAAATACACTACAAGAAACTTAATATCTCTAAGAATTAAACAAGAAATTATTCCTTCCTCAAGTTCTATTGAAGAAAATTCTATTAAATTGCAATATTTCCGCCATAAGCTTAAATAACATCTCCTAGCATATAAAAAATACAAAATTGTTCTTAATTGACTCGTTTTTGTCGTCTATTACCTAAACACGTATTCCTCTACTTTATCAATTAACTTTAATTGGTTCTAAGAAAGAGCTAAAGATATTTATTGCTAAGTCTTAACTTAGAGAGACCGAGTACGGTAGATAATGAAATAAAAAAATATAGCAATTTTCTTCCCGACTGTACATCCCTTTAAATGGATACCTGTATCTATCGGAAGTTTACGCTTCGTTGACTTTTACACGGAATCGCGATTGAAGTAACGAAGGTACCTATATCATTTTTTCTTGTCCATTTTCCTCCCGATTGTAGATAGATATAATATTTTTTATATTTACAATACTACCAGATTGAAAAAGCAATCTTACTTCATACTTATACTAATATTATAAATGCGAAAGTTTAGATGGATGGATGGATGTTTGTTACAGTTTGTAGCCTAAACGGCTGAACGGATTTAGATGAAATTTGGTATAGATGTAGAGAATAGTCTGGAAGAACACATAGGCTCTTTTGTTTTTTTTAATGCCACGCGGACGGAGTCGCGGGCGAAAGCTGTTATAGTATATTATAAATGCGCAAGTTTATAGACTGTTTGTAGTCTAAACTGCTGAACGGATCTCGATTAAAGGCATTAATGTTGGCGATAGTCTAGAAGAGCACATTGCTTATTAAGTTTTTTAACTCCACACGTTCGAAGTCGCGTGTGAAAATTAGTTTATTAAAATTTCTTGTAACCATTCTATTAAACTGTACTACTACAGTCGAACGGCGGGATTCAAACACACAACCACGGCTTTAAATGTCCGTTCCATTAACCACTATATTGGTGCTTGTAGATAGGAGGGTAGAGCGATGTGGGCGGGTATAATAGACGTTTTTCCATGTAACGCTAAGTGAAAATCTCGAAATTAAGTTGGCCGCCTCTTTGTCGAGAATCTATTGTCTGTATTAAAGTTGAAAACTTTCGTTGTTAAAACAAAGGGAAGCCTTTGCGGTTTTGTCGCAAAACGTAGATATTGTTGAGGAAATTTTAAAAGTAACTAAATATTACGAAATTGTATTTGATTCATACTATGGTATTAAACATTTAAAAAACATTACTGTTAACTGGGATAAATGATTACTGACTAAAAGTGAACACCTTTTTAAAATCATTTGCCTCTAAAGTTATGTGTCTACTTAAAAATGACATGGTTTCGTTGCCACGCCTTACTTTATTGTTTAAAAAAAAACAAATTACTAGTAATTGCTGTTTCGTAAACAAGATTATTAAGAACCGGCAATTCAATGGAAAAACAATTCATATTATAAGGAAGCTATTTGTTTTTCCACCAAACACCAATGTCAATCAGGAAATCATTTCGGACACGATCGGAGCGCCATCTTGACGTAATCCGTAAGAAACAAGATGGCCGCCGGGAGCGTATCGTCACTCGTTAAGGCTGACAAATAAGTACAATTGACGGCGCCTTCCGACCTCTCCAAAGGAAAAACAAACTTAAGGGTCAGTACACAATGACATTAAAACTTATCTTTGTATATTGGTAAGAATTCATGAACCTTATCTTAACTTAAAGCCGAAGTGAAGTGCCTTTCTTTGTTTTTTCATGATGGATCTCGGACTTTCTTAGATGTATTACATTAGGGTATGGCAGAGGTTAAAGTGTCATATTTTCTGAGTTTAAATATTTTTGAGTGTCATAATTATTTATAAATCTAATTAAAAAATTAAAGGAAATATCCTAACGTGCAAAAACAATTAACAATGTTGTTATTAATTCCTGTAATAATTGTAAAAAAATAGATGGTATAATATTTTTTATCAATGTGAAACCATCTCAAGAGGTCCAATTTCTAGATGACATAATAATAACCGGTCGTCGACGAGCCACCCCTCCCATCCTCAATTCATAGAGTGAATTCATTCGTTCCTTAGTGTGATTAACTTTCAGATTTAGCGTTCAGGAATGAAGAATGAATGATTTAGTAAAGCTCCAATCAGTCCTACTCTTGCTTGCGTCATCTCCATTTACTGTAATATATAAATACACTCGCTTCTCCGTATACGCTCTCATGCAGTCCATCTAAATTTTTCTGTCTTCCTCTACCTTTGAAGCCATTCAAATTCGATCAGACTTAAACCATACAAAAACATCATCATCTCCACTTATCCTACTCCCGTATCGTAGGATAACCTGGTTTTATTTCACCAGCTTAATCTATCTGCCGTCATCTCAGTTACTCCCTTCTTGATCATGTCACCTTTCATTCAATCCATCCATCTCTTTCTAACTTTACCGGTGTACCTTCACTCACATAAACAGTACATTTTATTTCATCTTCATTTATATTAGACTAGCTGTTCCCTTGCGGCTACATCCGCGTGAAATTATAAAAAACTTTATTGTATTGTTTACCTACATTTGTCAAATTATCAATTGCATATGTCAAAATGACATGACATGACCAACCATGGCAATCTTGTTTCCTTGATGTTGGCAGCAACTTATGGTCTCTTTCCCACATTAGGGTTTTATCCAAAATATTTACCCCCTAAGTTTAATGGCGTGAAAATATATAGCCTAAAGCGTGACGTAAGTGTAGGGCTTTTTTATTAAAAAAAGAATTATTCAAAAATATGTTGTAATTGCTGACATTTTAAGCAACAACAAAGAACTGTGTGTTTACGCTTTATTATATTAGTATAGATTAGGTTAAAGTAAAAATAGCTGTGATATACCGCAACGTAAATACCTGGAGAGAGTAAGTAAACAATTGAGGAGTTGAGGACAAAGGAAAATGGATTCAGGGCGGATACGTCGCCATCTCGTAACGATATTTAACGTTGTTTTTCTATATTCACCTGAGCTCCGTAAAGACATATAAAGTAACTGCCGAGTGATACGAGAGGGAGGAAAAATAGGGTTGTCAAAAAAAACTAGTAATTATTTTGTTTGTGCAATTTTGTTAATGTCAAGTTAAATTTATTACAATTGGTGTAGTATACAATATTTTTAGGCAAAATTTTATTTACAATCTTTACATTAATTAAATGATTAAGTTTCTAATTAATCTTACTAATATTATAAATGTGAAAGTTTAGATGGATGGATGTTTGTCAGTGTTTGTAGCCTAAACGGCTCAAGCGATTTCGATGAAATTTGATACAGATGTAGAGGATAGACTGGAAGAACACATAGGCTACTCACTTTTGTTCTTTTAATTCCACGCGGACGGAGACGCGGGCGAAAGCTATATTATAATAATACAACGATACGATGTTAGAGACAACCCTAGTTAGTCACTGATTTATCGAATGTAGGGAAAAACATCGTTGATTCTGTGCCCCCGCAAAGTATTATACTTGGATAGATGGAGCCACTGTGGCAAGACCTGTGTGATGCTTTAATATCTCTTGTATAATGCGATCAAACGAGATCACTTACTTTTAGACACGTTAAATTATAAACAGACTAGCTTTCGCCAGCGACTTTGTCCGCGTAGGATTAAAAAAATCAAAAGTAAGTAGCCTATGTGTTCTTCCAGACTATTCTCTACATCTATGCCCAATTTCATCGAGATCCGTGCAGCAGTTTAAGCTACAAACTCTAACAAACATCCATCCATCTAAACTTTCGCATTTATAATATTAGTAAGATTTATAACTTGTAATCTACAGGTCCTGGGTTCGAATCCCATGTACCAATGAGTTTTCTATTTTCGAATTTCATAGGAATAATTTACCCGACGTTCTTACGGTGAAGGAAAAAATCGTGTAACCTGCACATATCTGCGAAGAAATTCAAAGATATGTATGCATGTCAATGTGTATGGAAATTAAAATCGATTAAAAAATAAAAATTATAAAAACAGATAATGTTTTCTAAAGCCGTATTTTTAACTTCTCTCGATCATTTCTCCTTCCACACGTAGCGTTCTAATGAAAGCTACATTCCTCGTTGCTAGAATAAATCTTGCGCCGTGACAGATTGACAGGCCGACAGATGGGGTTGCTTTCGTCTTTATTCGCTTTATAATTCCCCCCTATCCGTCCCCTTACTTGACGAGGATCTTGATATTAAATAAATAAACTCATTGTTTATCCAAATACTCCAAAACTATTGTTTTAACTACGTTGATTTTAGAGACTGGTCAAAAGGCCTTAATGTCACATGAACTATATAACGGTTAGTTTTCATTGCTGGATTATCTATATAAATTTTTCATTTAAAAACTTACTGTGTTCTTCCAGACTATTTTTTTTATAATAAAGGGGGGCAAACGAGCGTCGTGAACACCGAGGTGGTCAACGACGCCCATGGACATCCGCAACACCCGAGGAACTACAGATGCGTTGCCGGCCTTTGAGGAAATGATAGGCTTGCTTCTTGAAGGACCCTAAGTCGTATTGGTTTGGAAATACACCGAGGATAGACCGTTCCACAACGCGGCTGTGCGGGGCAGAAAGTTTCGCGAAAACCGCACGGTTGAGGAATGCCAGCCATCGAGATGGTGAGGATGGTACCTGGGGTCTATCGTGTCATTCGATGACGAAACTCATTATACATACAACAAACATCCATCCATACATTCGTCTTTATAATATTATGATTAGTATTGAAATCTCAAGTTGATGAAGTATTTATTTGTTTAAGAGACTAATGATATGTCATTGGCTGAAGAGACTATTTAAAGCCTATTAATATTGTTACACTTATACTTTATCTTAGTAGTACTTATGCATTTTACCTTCCAGTATTCTCATCATAAATCAAACAATAACGATCGTTAATAATAAAATGTCAAATATTTTTCTCTGCGTACACGCGAGCGTCCAAGATGGCGGCCGGCCAAGTTGACAATGCACTCTGTATCATTTGCGTCACTCCAACAATGACGTACAGCCGACATTTGCCCGACAGTCGGGCATTTTTTGGCCCCGCAATCGAAAATATGTTTGTCTAAACTATTATGAGATATAAAACTGCGAAAATATATTGCTCTAGTGAATGTTTTGACATTTTATTTGACAGATACAATGTTGCTAGAGGTGAAAATTGAAAGGATATCTGCGGTGATTAGTTTTGTTTTTTTTTTAGTTTGGATAATCAGACCATTTATAAAGAGCTAGGTATCTTCTCGTACGAGACTGTTATAACCTTATCTTATACATTAAATGTTTTCCGATCCCTTTTTCATATGTAGTTATTAATTATTTTCTCGTCGTAAAGTTTTCTTTCTTATAATAATCTCTATAAATTAAACAATTAATTCAACGAAACATTTCAACCAGAAACAACGGAAACCAACTAGCAAGTAAATCATTCGTTCATATCTGTTAAATTATGAACGCGCGGAGATTGCCTTATCGTAGCATCAGTGTTGCCATATAGCATAATAAAATTTGCTTTCATAGTGTTTCCTTTCAGCGAACATTTCCCTCCATTACGTAAATAAATTATTTACGTAACACAAAATGGCGTAGGCGATAGAGAATGTGAATTCGATTGATGATCACTTCAAAAATCAATGTAATTGATTATTAAACGTTTCTTCCGTTATATTTAATTCGCTAACAAATGTCGACAGTTTATTTGATAGTAAGTGATTAGATTAGACGTGTATATTAATCGTGGGTCGGTAGAATTAAGACGTAGCACTTTGTCGATCTCCCCCTTTGAACTAAGACCCCCTTAATTGGGACATCGGGTATCATTAATCATTCAAATACCTCTTAAAGACATTTGAACCTTTGTCGTTTGATAGTCAATATAATTTTGTTTAACGCTGTAAAATGAAGTAAGGAATAACACTCAATTCTAATTGCACAATATTTTCTCCGTGGCCGTGCAATCGCGGGTTCATGGAGTTCGACTATTGCTAGCTCGGAGTTGGCATGGCGCCAACGCACTGTTTTCCTTCCATCCACGCTTTCCTAACCTCTATTTTTAACCGTACGCTCCCAAAACGTGAGATTTACGGCCACTAATGGCGAATTAATTTCGCATTTGAACGCTACGGATTAACTTGTTTTTAACGGATGGTGGAAAATTCCCGCCGGAATCGCTGGATACACAATCTATGTTAACAGACGTTCGCAACGGCCGCCATCTTTGTTATTTGATCAGATGCGATCAAGTTAACAACTAAAAATATATTTATTTTTCTATCATAAATCTGTTTTAATGCTTTTAGAAAATGTTACGTAAAGATAATTAACACGTGGGTATATTTTTGTAGAAAATAAACTATTATTTTCGTTAGATCACGAAACATAATATTTCTACCAATTTATTGTAGACAATTAAAATACAGTTTCTCTTTTTTCTTTTAAGATATTCTCTTGTATATTTGGGCAATTATAGGTGTTTTAAAGGTTAAAATATTGTTCTAACTATTTACATTTTGAAGTTCTCGTTAAGCGTATAGAAAATACGATTGAAAAGATGCAAAAAAGCTTTGAAGTGACGAAAATAATTAACCTTCATTAATGTTAGACGTAAATATGCTATTTTTCGCAATGATGTATTTTCTAACAAAGTCAAGGTTGGCTGAATATTTACCTTGGAGTCAGATCAAGATGTTGTAATAGACATCTTGAAATCAAAAACTCTAAGATATTTTGGTTAAACAAACAAAGGAACCAACTACAATCTATTATTAAAACAAATAACATTTTTTAAGGTTATAGTATTTTAAAATTATATGGACGATAGAATAAAGAATAGAAATACAGTCATCTAAATAAATATGTATTAAAAAACTCAATAAATGCATATAGGCTTTCGGTTTAGAAATATGCAAGCATGTATACGTCATCAATATGTATTCCAGGTTTTAATACGGAAAAATTAATGCATATTTTTAAAACCAAATCTGTAAAGAAATAAACGTAGCTAAAGAGTTGTAAATGTAGAGACTTGCAGGTGACTGTACAAAACATTCTTTGTATTATAACTGAATAGGAGAATTGCAAACAACGTGTTTTTCAAATAGGCAACGCATTTGTAGTTTCACTGGTGTTGAATATCCATGGGCGTCGTTGATCACCTCGGTGTTCCCACTGGATGGCCCCCATTTATTATAAAAAAATAGCTGTAATGACAATGACCACTTCATCAATATGTATACTACCAGAAGGCTGAAAAATCAGTCTTATTTAAAAACAAGAAAAACAAATATGTATTTTTATAACTACAAGAATTACGGCATATTTTTGTGAAAAGCACTTATCAAAATGACAGCTATCACTCGGTGTAAAAAACAACAAACAGTCAACGTTTTTGGCACAAAGAAACAATCGGTTTTTATTAATTTAATTATAGAGCTAAGCGCCACGTGCAGAGGGCGTTTGTTTTCGCGCCACGTGTACGCATGGCGGCCATCTTGGATGCGCCTGAGATGATGGCCTGTCATCGCGCGCTATTTATTACGTTAATCTGTAATAATTATTAGCTACTAACTTTCGCCCGCTGCTCCGTCCGCGTGGAAAAAGCAAAAGTAAGTAGCCTATATGTTCTACAAGACTATTTACATCTATACCAAATCTCATCGAGATCCGTTCAGCAGTTTAGGCTACAAACTCTAACAAACATCCATCTAAACAGACCTTGTAAGTCGAAACTTCACTGTATCTATTATAATATTAAGATTCCCGTAGAACATCGAAGCGTTCCAATTACCAAGAAACATATGAAAATACAATAAACTTGAAAAACAAATTATGTTAAGGAAAAACCTTTGAAAACTTCTCCATTTCATATTATCTGAACATTACCTGGTAGAAATATTTTTTTGTTATTACGTTACTTTCCTCATCTCGAATCCTTGGCCTGAAAACAAAGATCCTGAAATAATCCTTCGAAATTACTTTACCTTTCGCAACTACATTCCAAGTTTTTGGAACATCTATACTAATATAATAAAGCATAAACACACACTTCTTTGTTGTCTAAGACGTCAGCAGTTACAGCATATTTTTGATTTCTTTTTTAATAAAAAGCCCTGCACTTACGTCACGCTTTAGGCTATATATTTTCACGCCATTAAACTTAGGGGTAAATGTTTTGGATAAAATCCCTAATATGGGAAAGAGACCATAAGTTGCTGCCAACATCAAGGAAGCAAGATTGCCATAGTAAGGTAATTGGTATTTTGACATTTGCAATTAATAATTTGACAAATGTAAACAATAAAATAAAGTTTTTATAATTTCACGCGGATGAAGCCGCACGGGAACAGCTATTTTATATTTTTCTTAATATCCTTGAAAGTTATGTAACTGTTTCACTGGGAATCGTTCCAGGGTGAAGCTGTCGCTAAGTGAAGTTTCCCATATAAAATCTGCGTTAGGGCCTCCCTTAATACCCAATTAATAACGCCTAGTCTGACCACAGTCGGATAAAAAAAATCTGTAAGACGTAATTTTCGTTAAAGTTGACAAATAAAATGTTTTAATAAAGAAAATAGTTAAAACATTTCTTTAAACAAAACGCCCATAACCCTGAGGGGTAGGCAGAGATGACGGATTTCCATTGAGCGACTCCATTATTGAAATGCGAAAGTCAAAAGCACATTGGTATATGCCGGGATTTGAACCTGAGACCTGCAAATTAAAAGTCCAGTGCTAAACTCCTGAACTGAAATCCTTCTTGAAATCGGCCCAATAGTATATGAGTTATTTCAATACATACAAAAATACAAATCTTTCCTCTTTATAATATTAGTACAGATGATTCTATGACAGTTCTAAAGAATATTTCTGCCATAAACTTTATCTTCCATATAAAATTGAAAT
>LD688935.1:5180148-5190937 GCA_003118335.3 Papilio memnon
AACAAACAAGCGTATAAATCCATATAGAAGGGATTTAATTGCCCCGTTTAATGTAAATGGGGCATTTGTAATACGCCCCGCATTCATAATGTGACGGACCGGTCTTATTTGTAGAGTAATACAACCGATGTTTAGTTTATTCAGTACCTTTGTTATAGGTTTTAACGATCAAATCAATAAACCGTACAATTTTAGCTAAAATCTTGGAATCGGAAAACAGAGAACAAAAGTCATTTATTCGGCCTTTAAACTATATCAAGAAACTAACTGTTCCCGTGCGGCTTCATCCGCATGAAATTATAAAAACTTTATTTCATTTACCTACATTTGTCAAAGTATCAATTGAAAATGTCAAAATGACATAACATGATGACAAACCATGGCAATCTTACTTCCTTGATGTTGGCAGCAACTTATGGTCTCTTTCTCACATTAGGGTTTTTATCCAAAATATTTGCCCGCTAAGTTAAATCGCGTGAAAATATACAGCCTAAAGCGTGACGTAAGTGTAGGGCTTTTCATTAATAAAAAGAATTATTCAAAAATATGCTGTAATTACTGACATCTTAGGCAACAAAGTAGTTTGTGTTTACGCTTTATTATATTAGTATAGATATAGGGAACTTAATCTGAAAGGTTAAATGTGAACAAAAGTTTACTTCATAATGTCACAATGTGCCTCACTATACCTTGTTTTGGTTTGTCAAATCTAGCTTTTGAGTGTTAGCTCATTGAATACCTTAGTATTCATTTATGAGTGTCGAATTAAGGACTATTCACTAGACTTTAATATACTTTTTCTTTATAGAAGTCTTGAGAGTTCGTGTAATCCTATTGATAGCGTACTTGTAGAATCCATATCAGAAATGCCTATGAGAATTCCTACTAATATTGGCAGAACTAATTAAAAAAATAACAATAACAAACACAAAAAAGTCCTTGAAAGTATTACGTGTTGGCGGACTATAATTGTGGTTACATAACGCATCATGCACACGTGTGGCCTTGACTGGGTTCCATGTGTACATGTCACTATATATATTCGTGCATTACATGTCATTACACGTGGATTTAAGCCCACCTAACATGGAGTACATCTGCCAGATAAGATACAAGGTCAGTTAGGTTCTTGTAAATTGTTTTTGAAAAAATTACTAATATTATAAATGCGAAAGTTTAGATAGATGGATGTTTGTTAGCCTAAACTGCTGAACGGAACTTGATAAAATTTGGCTTAGATGTTGAGGATAGTCTGGAAGAACACATAATCTACTTGCTTATTTTTTTAATTCCACGCGGACGGAGTCGCAAGCGAAAGCTAATGTGATATAAAATGAAGGGATATTGTAAAATAAGAGTAGCTAATTTTATATCAACGCCATCAGAAACAATTTGGAATCCATTGTTAATAGTTTGTTTAGGAACTCTGTGGCATATAAATTGCAAGAGTTAAGAAGACGGTACATTAATAAAGTCAGTGATTATTATGCATTCATAAGACGTCATTTTATTTGACTTATCTCACAACACTACAAACTCGATATTTCATTCGAGAGATTTGAGTAGAAATTGGTCGTCAATACTATCTGTCCTTGTAAATCAGAGACGTAGTATACAATCTGATAGGTCAAGTTTAGTCTGGTGGTGCAAGATAACAAAACCACCTAACAGACGGCACGTGCGCGCGCAACTCTCCGATACTTACATTGTTGCATCTATTCTCTACTGAATCGGTTTAAGTGATGTAAACAATAGGGTTGCCACTCATCATATACTTGTCCTAGCTCCATATCTCATCCTACTTTAACAATCGTACGTAACTAAGTTAAATAGGAATTTGCAAGAAAAATCTTTAAACGTTAAATAAGTTAAATTACGACGCATCAAATATATTATAAAAGTATGATAAATTCGACAATTCTTCTTCTTTCCAACGTTACTTTAAAATTTGTACAGAAAGTCGTATTTATCGAGTTAATTAAAAAAACACACAAGGTGTTTTACGAAGTCTACGTAGGAACTGTCGATAGCATATTAGACGCAATTTAGACATCTCTTTTTAAGTCTAACCCTACTGGAATACCTTTCCTCATCCATATAAAAATTCTTCTTGTCATTAAAATTAAATTTATTTTCAGTGTAAACTATTTAAACGGCTACGCGACAGGATTGTACCACTTACACTTGCAAGAGCAGTATTAAATACTATTCGACAACCCTATTCGATACGTCTTGCGCATACTTCAATATCACTCCACGTGTAACTCCGGCGTATTGTGTAAGGTATGCGATATGACTAAATGTGGCAGATACACCATATACTAATCTATAATAATATAATAAAGCGTAAACACACACTTATTTGTTGCCTAAGATGTCAGCAATTACAGCATCTTTTTGAATAATCCTTTTTTTAATAAAAATCCCTACACTTACGTCACGCTTTAGGCTTTATATTTTCACGCATTTGAACTTAAAAAAATTTTTTTTGGATAAAAACCTTAATGTGCGAAAGAGACCATAAGTTGCTGCCAACATCAAGGAAGCAAGATTGCCATGGTTTGTCATCACGTCATGTCATTTTGACATTTGCAATTGAGAATTTGACAAATGTAAACAATAAAATAAAGTTTTTATAATTTCACGCGGACGAAGCCGCAAGGGAACAGCTAGTTGATTTATATATTTTCACAATTTCCGCTTCATATCAATGTTATTGTTAACTGTGTGTTATTCAGTTTGAAGTGTCCTTAAAAAAAATGTTTTACGGATGTGATGAGGCAGAAATTGCATAAATTTTTGTTATTATTGTATGGATACTTTTTTTTATAACAGAAGGACCATGAAACATCGGTCAGACTGAAGTTCTTGACGCTAATGGACGTAATACGAAAGGAACTGCCTTGCGGGCGGTTGAGATATGTTCGCTTCTTGGTGGACCACAATTTGTTGAACATTGTTTTTGATAGTATTGTTTTAGCTCTAAACTGGAATTTAATCGAAATCTTATCTCGAATATAGTGCATTGTATCATTTATAATAATTATTTCTTTATTAATCTATGGGTTTTTATTTAAGTTATCCTCTTGTTTACAACAAAAAAAACCTTATCTCGCAATTTAATTTCATTGTTAAATTATTATTGCAAACGTCAATATTCAATTATAGCAACACGTGTTACATCGTGTTACAGGTGACCGATTTGGACAGCTCTTACTCCACTATACGCTATGAGTACAAGTGAGTACGCATGTCCGATACGTGGGCGAATTGACCCACGTGTGATCTATAAATGGTTACCCACGTGTAATATTTTATAACAATTATTGACGCCATAACAACTGTCACAAATTCGCAGCATTCTGGCACGATCGGTGCAAACCTGATTGCATACTAGATGACTTTGATACTAAACTAGTTTTCACCCATGACTCCGTCCGCGAGGTATTAAAAAACAAAAGTATTTAGCCTATGTATTCTTCCAGACTATCCTCTACATCTATGCCGAATTTCATCGAGATCCGTTTAGCAGTTTAGGCTACAAACTCTAACAAACATCCATCCAAACATTTACATTCATAGTATTAGTAAAATTTTACCGCCGTTTCCCCTGTTAATAATCATATTATCTCATTTTCTCTGAGAGTAACTAAGAGTAACAACAGTTGAACTTTTCACTTCTAACTGAACAACTTCTTTTATCAGTGGTAGAGCCCGCTTTAACACCTTAGCACGAATGGGTCGGCTCGCCCGGTGCAATACCACGACCATACAGACAGGCGTGAAGTGGAAGCAATTCCGCGTACAGTCTGATGAGTGTGGTACCGGGGGCCCAATTTTAGTCCGTTTTCCGTTCCACCCTATTTTTTAAAGGAAGGGGAAATATCCTCTTTATGTGCGTCTCCTCCTCCGTCGATTTAGGGTAGGCAACGCATCTGCAATTGCGGAAGTCTTGGGCAGCGGTCGCTTCGCCATTTCGGCGGATTTAGGTGCTCGTTTGCCACCTTATTTTATAAAAAAAAAACTGTCAGAACTGAGAGAGCTTTTTAATCATTCTTAAAACAAGCTAACGAAAATGTCGTTTCAGTGTTCGTCCTTAAAGCTCTTAAAAATAGATGTAATTGAAATAGAAAGCGTAATATTTTATGCACAATTCATCAAATGTCAGATCACTAATAAGATAGAGCGTCGGATTCCCCAAAGGAACTCAATAAGTGGTGCGGAAAAAAACGCAAACCGAGCGATGGGGAAACTTTGAGACGTACATAAATAACTTTGTGAGAAAACTGGCATGTTTGCACAAACTCCATCCCTTAGTAAAGGGGATAACAAATAAAAAATCAGCTACTTTTTAGCTTATTTTACTTTGACAGTTTTATCTTAACAAAGTAGTAATATTAAAGATTACAACAATAAGTATGTCAGTACGTCAATAATCTTCTAAGCATATAATTAACAAGTCAGATGTAGACAGCGGCTTTGTTCAACTGTCATGCGCCTGCGCAATCTACGAATCATTAGTACGAAATGAGATTTAAAAATCTAACTATATTGTATTGTATTATAGTTCTTAGAAAGTAAAAAGGGCGCGGTTTTCCATTTTATAATTTGACTTCAACAACTGATGGGACATGACAAGTCGATTTACCAGTTCGTTGTCGAAAGTCCATTCGATCGATTTATGCTCTAACATTATCAATTTAACCTATCTAACAATGTGCACTATTTCTATAGTAATTAGTAACACTTGGTTGCCAGTTTGCGATACCGAACTCAAAACCTTAACGCGTATTTCACACCTTAAAACTAATTTTAGAGTAATTTACTAATTATATAAACAACGAAGATTCAGTCGGGGAAATTAACTTATTGTCTACTAAAAGTATTTTACTAAATTACTCGATACTAGTCTAATGAACATAAAGGACGCTGATGCTTGAAGCTGCCGGTATCAACTCCGTGTATAACGACCCTTATTTGGAAACATAATTGAATTAAACCGATAACAATGTTTAAGATAAAGAAAATGTTCAAAGTTCTTCAGCAGATGAATAAAATACGAGATATAAGGCCGAGGAAAGTCTTTCGCGGTGGAATTTGTAATTGAATGGAGTGCCGCGGGCGAGGACGGGGGCGGGGCGGAGGTTCGAGGGGAGGTACACCGGTTAACATCCGAGTCGTGTGTACACAGAGCAATTTTTGTTATTTCATTAAATATGGCATAATATCTATGGAACAAAGAGGTAAGATACGATCAAAGGAACTTTATTTATTTACAATAGGATATTACACAGTGTAAACTCTATATAACGACACTGAAAGATCTGTCCATTTTATGGCGTTATAGAGAGTTGTCGTTAAATAGAGATAAGAAAAATGAGAACTAGAAAATGAAAAGTTTATTTCAAAATAGTGTTAGTAGTTATCTAATAGTTACGTATATAAAAAATAATCATATTTAAACGCTATTGCGTATTGTCTGTTATTTTTGTCTGACGTCTTTTGCTGCACTAGTAATTATTTTGTACTTTTTTGCTTGTTTTATCCATATCTTGCAGTATTGAGCCATCTTGGCGATAAAAGAAGTAATTTTCCAATACCTTAGCTGCTTTCAGAGCTTGAATTTTACAAATTACTTTTTATTACTCAATTGTGGTCGTTATGAAGAGTGGATGTAATGCTATGTAGATTGAATTATTGTATGGAAGACAAGCTAAACCAACCAAAGCCAATTGATTTCGACGCATTAGAGAGTTTGTTGTTAAATCGAAGGACGTTACGTTGAGTTTACGTTTATTAGAGGAAGTTTGCAAAATAGCGCCAGTGTTTGAAAGAAGTAAAAGGTTAGCGTGGTATGGACATGTAATGCCACGAAAGGATGAGGACATAATATGGATGGCTACAAATGTAGGGAAAGAGAGTATTGATGAATTGTGTGAAAGAGGATATGCTTAAGGGAGTGAATTCAGATATAACGGCCGATAGAAATGTATGGAAGAGTAGCACATACTGTGCCTACTGTAGAGTCAAGGGCCGTACAGTTCCCGTAACATGGCAAGGGATATTATATTTCCGGTTGTTTCTGTAATAATATTTAATCTGAAAATGTTTTTATGATTTCACACAGGGGAGGAAACTGCCACGTGTTGAATAAAGGTGACGGTAATCCGGTTGGTTGGTTGATTTGAAAATGAAATCACAAACGCTGTAGACACTCGGTTAGCTGGTTCGGGCACTTTCTTGGCGCCACGGAATCATTAGAAAGGCCTCGACTGCCACCGACTTACGCAGAATTCTCTTTAAGTCCGCTATCCACTGAAAGAGTAACAAAAGCGAAGTGATTGCTATTAAACTGATCGACGGTTTAGTATATCGTCTAGATCTATAATTTAAAATTAAGTATGAATAGCTACTAGCTTTTGCCCGCGACTTCTTTTGCGCGGAATTTAAAAAAAAAATAGAGAATAACCTATGTATTCTTCCAGACCATAATCTACGTTTAAATTTGATCGAGATCCGTTCAGCCCTTTAGTCTACAAACTCTAACATCCATCCATCCAATCTTTCGTATTTATAAGTAACATTAGTAAGTGATAATATGAGGCTTTACTTTATGTAGGAAAGTGTTTTAATGTATTTTTTTATTTATTTATGATGTTTCTTCTGATATGAAGAGATGTGGTGTGTTGCAGTCTTATGTACCTAGTGGAAGAGAAACTCGCCACAGTGACAGATCACTAGGCGCGGCGTCCGTAGCAACGACAGTTAATTACAGATCTTATCTTACTATCTTACTAATATTATAAATGCGAAAGTTTAGATGGATGGATGGATGGATGGATGGATAGATGGATGGATGGATGGATGTTTGTTAGAGTTTGTAGCCTAAACGGCTGAACGGATCTGGATGAAATTTGGAATAGATGTAGAACGTAGTCTGGAAGAACACATAGGCTACTTACTTTTGTTTTTTTTTAATTCCACGCGGACGGTGTCGCGGGCGAAAGCTAGTTTTATTATAATGATAACCCTTGCTTTACCTTATGTAAGGTTAATCTCTCTTATTAATAATACAATTTTTGAACACATTATCTACATAGTTAATATAATTGGAGTGTCTTTACTTTGGGACTTAGAAGTTAATGCCGGAATATTATTGACGACTTATTTTTTATTCCACGCTAACGAAGTTTACAGTTGACAATTAATATAATTTACGACTAAACTGGCTAAATAAAAATAACTAAAAGCAATTTTTGGTAGGTTTAAGAAACTAAACTAGCACTCGAAGATATTTAAATGTGTTCAAGGATTTATATTGATTTGCATACAGCTGTAAGTTGTTTATTAAACGATGGTTAAAATCTCCAAAAAGCACAGAAATGTTAAAAATTTGAATGAATTACACATAAAAATAATCAACCTCCTACATTAGAAAGAAACTATTTAACATAAATTATACACTTGCTATTCTATAATGACAGGCGCTAATTATTTATTCATAGAAAATGGATTTGAGCAATCGCAAGATTATACGATAACATTTTTTAATACAAGGTTTTCCATAAAGACAGGTGCTAAATAATTCTATACTCGAGGCTATGTTTTTTAAAGCAAGTATTTGATTAAATCGATTTTGTGACCTTCGAAATTTAACAAGTCACCATCTGCTAATAAAATGACAGATGTAGGCGGCATATTTTTAACAGAAAGTTAAATCAACATCAGAATTTTCCCTTTCCGTAAGCGTACACTAAATTATTCAAACTCAAGAAATGAAGGTAAACTAATTTCAAACCAATTTAAAAGTTTATTTGTTCATTCTTCGTAACTGTTTCTTTTAGGGACTTTGTCAATTACGATATCTACAGAATAAAATTTTTATAAAGGTTAACACAACCTTTGTCAAAAAGTTAAATATTAGATAACGTATAGCTTTCGACCGCGACTTCGTGTGCCTGGTATTAATAAAAACTTTAACAGTGGTAGAGCCCGCTTTAACATCTTAGCACGAATGGGTCGGCTCGCCCGGTGCAATAACACGACCACACAGAAGACAGGCGTGAAGCGGGAGCAATTCCGCGTTTCGTCTGATGAGTGTGGTGCCGGAGGCCCAACTTTAGTCCCTTTCCCGTTCCACCCTTTTCTTATAAGGAAAGGTTTGGATGGAAAAGTGGATTTGACGGTGGAGGAGACGCATAGGAAGGGTAAATATTATCTTTATGTGCGTCTCCTCCGTCGATTTCGGGTAGGCAACGCATCTGCAATTGCGGATGTCCATGGGCAGCGGTCGCTTCACCCTTTCGGCAGATTTAGGAGCCCGCTTGCTCGTTTGCTATTGTATAAAAAAAAAAAAAACTTAAGTAGCCTATGTTCCAGACTGTTCTACATCTATACCTATTTCATTGAGATCCGTTCAGCAGTTTAAGCTACAATCTCTAACAAACATCCATCTTCACTTTCGCATTTGTCGGAGTGACGAGCGGTTTTTAAAATTCAATTCCGAAGGTAGATCATATACACGGTAACGATCTTCCATTGTGGGAGTGCGTATGTCGGAGACAATGAAATAACAATCGCGTAACATTAGAAACACTATCCTTAGTTGACCACCATCTTAATTGATAACTTCAAAACACACTGTAATCCAATTGCGAACATTTACAGAGATTAACCAATTGATTTTATAATAACCAAACGCATCATTCCACCATTCAATGACAACTGTCATCTGTCTTTCGATCGCCGCTTGACATCTCTATGCACGATGCATATTCAGCCAGTACTCAAAATTTTTATGTGCCAGTTACTTTAATCGTTCAAAAATTAACAATAATTTCGGCCCGTTACATGTTAGTAAGACCAGTTAAATATAAATAATAACTTTTATTTTCATATTTTCTCTTCTATTTGAAACTTTCCATTGACTTTGTTTTAAGATAGCGGAGTTACAAATTCGTAATGAGATTAAAATATACTAAAGGTTTAGCATTTCGCGCTACGAAGGCTGAAGGCAAACATATCAGTAACAGGGACGCTCTCAAGTTTACCCATCCGTACTTAGTTATTACTTCGTCTTACGCGACCGCCTCTTACACCGATAGATAAAATAACTCTGAAATGCGTAGGTACTTTATTTATATAAAAATACGATTTTTAGATATGTTTTAGGGTTCGTTCGTTCAATACATTCACAAGATATAAATTCACGACTAATAAAAATTCAGTTAAATTCATAATTGCTATTTGCATAGGCTAGGTTAACCGATGATCTAGGCTAGATCTTGTAGTGTATGGTCTTATTCGAAGTAGTTTTTATGTTTATTTTAAAGTCTCTTTCTTTGTAAAGGCGGTGGTCATGGACCAATTGATTTAAATAATATATTTCACCTTTACTTTGGTCAGGTAATCGTTACGAGTATGTTCGGTGTAATAGAGTGCTCACAAGCTAAGTTTAGACGTTGTTATATTATGCAAGAGTTTTCGTTGGCGCTCCCAGTCTTTACTGAACGCTCCCGGATGCTCCCGGACTCTCACGGACACGGACGTTCGCCTCTCGGTTGTAAGGTTATTTATTTGCCTTCTATGATGTCTTGAACGATGCAATTTGCACGCCCACTGTTCAACATTCGTTTACTTAAGATGAATGGTTAATAACATAACCCATATGTTTATTGAATAATTTATTATTACAAAACACTGATTCCACGTGAGTGGATAACGCCAGAATGATGAGTAAAAGCTGTACAAATACGTTTTCATACCATTAAAGTTGCCATTACATAAAGTAAAGCAAACAATAAGCGAAGTAGATTAAAAACATTCAATCTCCGTTATAAAGCGACGTATAAAAGAAAATTCCGAAATACAAAAGTAAGTAAACGATCCCGGGGATTCCAAGTTTCCTTGAAAATAAAAAGGCAACCGTAGGCTTTATTACTCGTCGCCTCATTTGGGGAGCGGATACCAACAAATAATATTAAAAACTCGAAGCCAGAAGAAGTTTAGGTAACTTTTTTCACTTTGCCGCGAGGACGTAAAATGTCCCCCGATCTTCCTTGAGCTCTATAGCACCCGATGGGCCTTTTAACTGTAAACAATGCATTTTATAAAAGGTTTCTTTACCTTTCAAAGTTTTCTAACAACTTTGTATGCCTTTAAAATATGCTAGCTGCTTAAAATATTTTTGAACTGAATAAAGTAACTAAGTTATACGAGCGGACAGATGAATGCTTAAAACGAAACACTATTTTCCCTTTTGGTTACGTAAGAATCTGCTATACTGAGATTCTTTTAATGTTTGATTAAGCACTTATATTTGAATTGAGTAACCACTCAAATAATTCTGAGTACAATCTTAACGTTTTCATATCAATTCTGCTTCATAAATTCCTTGAAAGAAACGAAAGAAAGCTTTCCTTGAAAGCTTCTAAATAGACTTCATTGCTTCCAAATAAAACGAATTCCCATAATAATAACGTCGAGACACTGAAGAGCGGGAAATGTCTTTTGTAAAAGTGTTGGCCAATAAAACCCTCCCCTACCCTGCGTCGTGCTCCGCACTGAGCAATCTGACGGAAGGGTAAGAATTCATGATATTCACGTAACAGTGGAGCTGTTTTTATGTTTTTCGCATGAAGATTTTGTGAGATTTCTAATGCATTGTGGTAAATGTATTCCATATGTTTTTGTTGAAACGAAATATTACTTTTAGTGGCTTTTTGCGGATTTATTGTTATTGGAAATTATTACTTTAATATGTGTATAGCTTTATAAGTAAACTAGCTTT
>LD688935.1:5211530-5238793 GCA_003118335.3 Papilio memnon
TTTGACATTTGCAATTGATAATTTGACAAATGTAAACAATATTATAAAGTTTTTATAATTTCACGCGGATGAAGCCGCAAGGGAACAGCTAGTACCTTCTATAGTCTGTCTTTATAATGAGATCAAATGTTTTTAAACAAACCAGCATTCTTTCGGTATTTCCTCTATAACCGGATATTCCAAAGACGTAATACTGAAGCCTTCCTTAGGTATATCCTTAGTTTCATCTTCCAACACAACCAGCTTCTGTCGACAAAAAGGGTCGCGGGGCGAAGGCTCTGGGGGCTCATCGGGCTGCCAGGATGCTTCTCGCTTTGGTATGAAACATGCTGGCGATGCACTCACATCTTCGCCGGGATCGTGCCGGTAAAAATACCTACATAGGATTGTTTAATAATACTAATATCTATACTCCGGATATCTTTTACAAGATCGTCATTGACTGTAGTAGACGTTTAAAAACTTACGACAATGTGGCTGTGTTTAAAATCATTAAATCAGCTATAATTTGTACTTCAAACAGTACCATCATTAGATAAACTACAATATATCACCATAGTTCATCGTACCAGCACTGGTGACACTTATTTTTAATGAAGAATTCAATGGAGCATACCAATCAATAATTTTCAGCCAAGCTTTAACAGCACAATGTACGGTGAATGCGACATTTTGCTTCTTCATGTAGTTCTGGTAGCAGATGTTCAAAGCTGATTCGAGTATTTCCTCTCTGATGTCAAATATCATTAGATCGTTGTCCTCTTTTTGGAAAATCTCAACCCTATTCGCGTTATGATGTAATAAAAAAGAATTCATGAATATTTATGAAAAAGTAAAATTATTAAGATGAGTACGTGATTTTGTGTCTATAAAACGAAAACCATGATTAGCATAGGGTACCTTAATTTATACACACACTATAAGTATCATAAACATGAACGAAAATGTATTTACCAAGTCCTCTCTGGTATATCCTTTGGTAACGCTGTAATAATCTTGGAATCCTCAAGAAGAGATAGTTTTTTACCTCTCCTTGTAAGTGTGTACTTACTTTTATTGATAAAAGTCCTACTGATTGTGGACATAATTAATTTAATTTCGTAAATTGAATGTAACAGCCAAGCAGTTTTTCCCTTGTCATAAAGTTCAAACTTCATGCAAACGACAAAGAGTATAAATATTAATTCAATTGCCGCAACTTATAAAATATAAGTAATAAACCAGATATATTGAAAACATTTGAATCCTACTCGATTAATCTATTTTTTACGTTTACCTAAACTATCTAGTTAGGAAATATTAAAATGTAATTTTGACGAAACTACTACTATTAATTTATCTATAATCGGCTCAGATACCTAAATTAGATTTACGGTTATCAAAAAATGATAAGTTTATCAGCGTGTTTAATGTAATACTAAGCTTGATGATACAAAAGCTTGGCACGATATATTTTTTTTTACTATACACTTCACAAGGAACCATTTTTAAAAGAGGAAGAAACCGTGGCCGGAAATGTTAGCTATGGTTTTTGGATTTGACATATATTTGAAAAAGAAAGTTGACATTAAAACAGAACGCCAAATACAAAAGTGACAGTTTTTAATTGCAGAATATTTGATGTGCAAAAAATGTTAAATACTTTAGTTTATTAAACAGTTGATTTTATTAAAATGACCGTTAAATAACGAGTGTAAATATACAGTAACTAGACTGTGGCTAGTTCCTATTGTTTACTAACAATGTATACTTTGAAAGGTATATTCCCAGAGCCCAGTAAGTGTCAAAAAATTCGTTTATTTGAATGTGTTAAATTTTATTCTTTTAATGCACGACCACAATGATATATAAAGAGCAGTATAAATAATACCCATAGTTATAAGTAAATGTTGTCTACCTTATTCCTATAAATTTCATACCTATAATGTTATTTCCAGAAAAGGAACAGAAAAAAAACTTTATCAAAGAAAACATGAAGCAACTTAAATTTCTTCAGGGTAAATCGCCCCGAGAGCAGGAGTTGGCTGTAAAAAAAGTCCAACAACCGCGGAAAATGACCGCGTCTGCGGACAATAATTTAAACATTATTAAGCCAACATCATCAAGTAAAAGCAAACCGTCACTTGTTGTATCCAAAAATAATTCACCAACTTTACGAAGAAGGCATCCCGATATACGCATAAAAAAAGGCGACATGGCTGAATTTTTAAAACGAAAAGAATTGAGAAATAAAACTAGAGTAAAAAATGATAGCCCAGATGAGAATGAGGATGATGATTCTATTTCATCTGGTCGTCTGAGGGACATTGGTTGTCAAACTATTGAGTCAAATCTCGCACACAAGTTAAACGAAAGTACAAAACTAACAGTACTGTATCCAAAGCAAGATTTTGACGATAATGACAACAAAGCCAACGCAAGTGGAGATTCAGCAAGGAACAGGAGGTCATCACCGAGTCCAAGGAACGTATACCGATCTGGTGATGAAGGGTTGGACATGGATAAGACTCATAGTCGCTTAAATGCTATTCTTGAGAGAAAAGGAAAAGATCCATACTTACCAACGGGTATTTATCCTAATAAAATTAAAACTAACTCACTCATACTCAATTTTATTTCTCTTTTGCAGGACCAAATTATTTTACACCTATATATATTTGAAAGTTAATAGCAGCAATTGTATAAATTTGAATGATAATGTCCAATTGTTAATTTCACTTTCAGGGTACCAGAAAGGAGTTTTGCCGAAGTATTTACGTGACCGAAAAGAGCAAGGGCCTAAGGAGATAGAAGGGGCCAAGGCCGATGACTCGTCCACCTGCCCTCCCGGGCACGTCCCCTTGCCCGACACCGAGAGGAAGGAAACTTTGAGGATGCTTAGAAACAGTTTGTATCTTTAATTTTAATTACGCCATCTGATAACTCTCTCTCTTCCTAACCTGTATCCATATGGTAGTGTGGTCGGCTTTCTTGGTCAATCTCAATTTTACATGTTCTTCAACTGAATGGTTTTTACTACAAATAATTTTAGTTTGTTAAAAAGTAATTTGTTTCAATATATGAAAACGGAATTTTTTTTTATTATAATTTTCAGTTAGTATTTATCTTTATGTTGATATACCAAATAATATATATATTTCCAGGCTTTGCAGAACTCGTAAGTGAACTAAACAAAATGCCGGTGAAGACGGACACTCTGCGGATGCGAAATAGAAAAATGGAGTTGGAAAAGCAACTCGCAAAGCTTGAAGAGGGCATTAAGGTGTTCTCCAGACCAAAGGTCTATGTTAAAATCGGAGAATAACCTCAATTTTTATCAAAATAATCTTGATTTTATTGACTGCATTTTGAGAATTTTTTTCTTACAAAATCCATCTTAAATAGTTCCTATTATGGTGTGCTTTATTTTGGGTAAATTAGTTTGCCAAAAAAGCACTACATTTTTGAAATTCAATCCGTTCAGTATTATGTTTTTTAAATTCTTGTGGAATTCGTAAGGTTATTTGTAATGTAGTCTTAATAATTGTATCTTATATGATTCCTTGTAATTAATATAATGACATTTGTTTATATGGTGTACAGTGTTTTGGAATTTTAAATACATGTTTTATGCAGTTTATATTTTATACTGTTTGTATATATTTTCTAAGGCTCTCAAACACTTTGCTTCGTAACGCCTACTTCGCACTAGGCTAGTAATTTAACTTTCGTTTTTCTCTTGTGTAAATTAAAAAAAAAACTATAATCGCCGCTTACGATCGGATGTCAATTTTTTTAAACTTAAGTATGACAAAATCATTTAAGGTGCTGGTTTCATATTTTAATATTTGGTTGTAATACCACAGTATCAAACATTATTAGTCAAACTTCTATGAAATCAAAAGATAAAGAATCTCTTTCTTGATTTGCAATGACTTTTACACTCATCTCATTCAACAAATACATAAGATATACATGCTCATGTCACCAAATCCACAAATTAAAACTTCAATATAGGGATTGAAATAATAGCTAGAACAGTTTACTCTAAAAAATTTTCAGTAGAAATTATATTTCTATAATATTTATACAATAGTAAATTATCACATTACAGAAGACAAATAAGTTTGTGCTAAGCAATGAATCCCCTACATAGAATCAGTTCTGAATATTTTAACTGACAGTTGAACTGTTAAAATTACATTGACAGTTAAAATTGTCAGAACTGAGTGTACATAGTTTGAAATAAACTACAATTTCCTAACATGTTGGAAGAGGTATTTGTTAAATATAATTGGTCCCTTCCGGAATCTTAACTCGTCATTGTTGTGCCATTCGTAGAATGAGAAATCCGGAAAAAAGAATTTGATCTCCCGTTCAGCTGATACAGTTGAATCTGAAATGATAAACATGACGTTTGAAATTTCTTAAACAGTCATGAGTAACAGCTGGTTGTTAATAAATGCAGGTATAACAAGTATTTACCAGATCCATGAGCTACGTTTCTTGTGTCAGATATCCCAAACATGCTTCGCAAGCTGTAGGGATCCTGAAATTGTGCTTTATATACTTTAGTAGGACCTAGCATTTTCCTCCATAACTCTATGGCGTTCTTGTGAGCTATCACATGCAAGTCTATATATCCACTGAAACGGTAAAAAATATTATTGTAAACATGTATATTGGTCATAAATATGTTATTGAATAATAACTTTTAAATGGAGAATTTTTGCTACTTTCCAATAATCGACAATTAACAAAACCGCACTAAACGGTTACCCATGACTTCAAATACATGATATTATAATACTATAGCATACCTGGCCATGAATGTTACTAGACGATTAAAAAAGAATTTTCCTTCATGTTCCTGGTAAAAATCTCCCGCTTCTTTGATATCAAGAATAAGTCTTCTCGTCCTCACAACCACAAATCTATTTTTTATAACATTTCTTATATATGAAACTGCGACTGGATTTTTCATTGCATGCGGCTTAATAATAGCTAGTGTCAGTTGTAATTTTTCCATGGCTTGTATGTAAATATTCACATCTTTATTTATAAATTAATTATTTTAGTTTTAGAAATTCTCAGCATTTTTGAAATTGTGTTCTTGTAAAATTATTGACGTTTGACATTGACGTTTTGGTTCCGGCAACTGGGGCTTTAGTGTTGTTAGTCTAAAAAAAAATGTATTTTTTGTTCACGTTTAGTCTATCCAAAAACTTGTTTCCATTCTGGTAACATAAGTAAAATTAGTTTGTCTATGTTCGGTTGTCAATCAGTCTGTCAAAACAATATTTTGTTGATTTTGTTTTTCAGTTTTTCACAAATAATATTATTTGAAAATGCCTGAAATGGAGATAAAACGAAAAGCAGATGATTTTTCAATGGTGCCTGCAAAAAAAATCCGTCATGAGATTTCCGTTGTGGGTACAAGAGAAAAAGCTGTTGTAACCTCTAATGTTCGTATACTTATTTTATTCAACCCTATTTACTATCCATTTTTAGTTTAATCACATTAAAATGACTTAACCTATTTATATTTACACTTTATAACTGTCTGATGATGAATTATTTTAAATGTTTAAGGTACCAAGAACCTCCAACCTGTACGCGCCTATAATGTTGCTAGAAGGGCATCAAGGCGAGATTTTCTCAGCCAAGTTTCATCCTGAAGGCAAACACTTGGCATCTGCTGGGTTTGACAGACAAATATGTAAGTATTTATTTAACAAAAATACCATTAATATTAGAATCATAAGAGTAAGTGTAAGTACACTTACTCTTAACTGTGTTTAAGATATATGTAGTGAAATATTTAGTTTAAATTACATCAGTGAATTGTAGTATTTAATTAATCAAATAGAAATTCACACATTTCAGTTCTATGGAATGTCTATGGTCAATGTGAGAATGTTATGGTGATGAAGGGCCATACGGGAGCTATAATGGAGCTCTGTTTTTCTCCTGATGGATCCCACCTGTATACCTGTGCCACAGACAATACTGTGGCAGTATGGGATGTCCCCACCGGAACTAGAATTAAGAAATTAAAAGGACATGCCAGCTTTGTTAACAGTGTTTCAGGTGAACTATTATTCAATTGTAACAACAATGATCAATTTCTCTATCTTTTTAGTATTTATATTCAAGATGCTTTAAGAGATATTTTCCCTAAAGATTTTGACAATTTCAAAACAATGTTAACATATTCAATGACCACAACTTCTTCAGTTCATTTAATTGACCTGTGAATTTGTAGCATTAAATGTGTTGAGGGAGACCTTTACAATTGCAGTATGAACCTAGAAGTTTTCTTACTACAATGTTTATGAGACATTACTAAAGTATGTTTTTTGTAAAATGTGCATATTTTTCAGGAGCAAGAAGAGGTCCTGAATTATTGGTTTCCGCATCTGATGACAATACTATTAAGTTATGGGATGCAAGGAAAAGGAATCCCATAGCCTCATTTGACAATGGCTACCCGGTTACCTCAGTCCTGTTCAATGATACAGCAGAAAAGATTATATCAGGAGGTTTAGATAATGTGGTCAAAGTGTGGGATATTAGAAGTAATCAGATATCTTACAAAATTAAAGGACACACAGACACTATTACAGGTATATCTATCTATCTATATTAATGTTAAACACACTTGTTTGTTATGTAAAACTAGCTGTTCCCTTGCGGCTTCATCTGCATGAAATTATAAAAACTTTATTTTATTGTTTACATTTGTCAAATTCTCAATTGCAAATGTCAAAATACCAATTACCTTACAATGGCAATCTTGCTTCCTTGATGTTGGCAGCAACTTATGGTCTCTTTCCCACATTAGGGTTTTTATCCAAAATAGTTAAAAGTTTAATAGCGTAAAAATATATAGCGTAAAGCGTGACGTAAGTGTAGGGGTTTTTATTAAAAAATGTATTATTCAAAAATATGCTGTAATTGCTGACATCTTAGGCAACAAAGAAGTGTGTGTTTGACAAATGTAGGTAAACAATAAAATAAAGTTTTTTATAATTTCACACGGATGAAGCCACACGAGAACAGCTAGTTAAATTATATAGTACTAATAGCCTGTCTTAAGTGTTTTATTGATAAAATTATGCTGTGATTGACATCCTATACAACAAATTAACATAGAAGTGTGTTATATTGTTATTAGTTAATATTTCAATTTATTTAGGTTTATCATTATCTTACGATGGTTCATATCTACTGTCGAACTCAATGGACGGTACAATCCGTATCTGGGATGTGCGGCCGTTCGCCCCCGCGGAACGCTGCGTCAAGCTGATGTCCGGACATCAACATAACTTTGAGAGGAATCTACTAAAATGCGCCTGGTCTCCTGATGGATCTAAGGTATTTTAAAGAATATTGTTTTTTAATTTCAAATACAGATGATAGTCTGGAAGAACATATAAACTACTTACTTTTGTTTTTATTACATGCGGACGAAGTCGCGGGCGAAAACTAGTATTATTATATTTTAAACTGTCTTAGTATGTAGTCAAACGTTTATTGTTTGTACAGGTAGCGGCAGGTTCATCAGATCGTTTCCTATACATTTGGGACACGACGTCACGTCGGGTGCTGTACAAGCTTCCAGGACACAACGGCTCAGTTAATGCTGTTGACTTCCACCAGACCGAATCTATAGTACTCTCAGCCTCAAGTGACAAGCAGATATACCTCGGAGAGATTGACCATTGACCTGATAGGAAATATAAATATCCTTGCAATGAATGGAAGTAATTTCTTTAACCCTTAAATGCTACAAATTTGATACCGGGGTTTTAAATTGCATTGGACACCTACAAACGATTTTTTTTTAATTAGACTGTTTACATGTTCCTTTTGATAATCTCCAAGTTAGAAAACAACCTTTGAAGGTAATTTCTCGGCATCTTGGAAAGACAATATATAAAAATATCGTAAAGGCAACACAGTAAAGGGTACACTTATTTAATTTGATTTTAAAAAATCAGGCTTTTAAGGGTTAAGCACATTTTTATTATACCTGATAATGTCTTTGTAAGATAATTAAAAAGTTTTAAATGATGTGATTTTTTATTGTACCCAATTTAAAAAATCTTTACACAAACAACTATTGTATTTCTAATGATTTTTATAGTAGTTCAAAATATTTGTACATTATTATTAATCATCTAATCATAGAATAAAAAAATGTATATGAGTTTAGCTTAAAACATTTTGCATAGACAATGTTACAATAAATTTTCTTAAAATCATGTGCAAAACCCTTAAAAAAACTTAAGAATGATTACACAATATACATTTATTCACTAATTTAAAAACTTCAGACACATAATTCTCTTGGAGGTGGTAATTCTGGTATAAAACCTAATTTAAATTCGTTACTCTTAAATGCTTCTAATTCTTCTTTGGACAATTCTTCTAATTTACTATAAATATTGTCAACAGTATCAGATTTCTGTTCAAATACATTTTGTGTTTCTTTCCGTTGAAAGACATCACTTGGATCAGGTTTTTGAAAAACATTAACCAAAGGTTGATTCGGAAAAACATATTGTTGAACCGACTCCGTTGGACCAAAAACATTTTGTGTAGCATTAGCGAAAATATTAGCCGGATTATTTGGTGTTGGTCCAAAGAGTTTTTGCGTTTCTTGTGCGAATAACGACTTTGGTGTTTCGTTTGGTGTAAAAATGCTTGTATTAGGACCGAAGGTTGCTTCTGTGGCTTCCGCGAAAAGAGATTTAGCCCCTGTAGATTGAGTTGGTCCGAAAACATTTTTATTTAATGTCTGGAAGCCAGTGTTTGTATTACTTAAAGCACTTTTGAATAAAGATGACGCATTATTTGAAGTATCAAATGATGACTGAGGAATTATCTCTCCTTTGTAAAGGCTTTTTAGTATTTTCATTGTATTTACTGTTGGTTGTAGTAACTGTTCATATTTATATCTTGTTTCCTTATAGAGATTGTCACAGTATGCCACCTGAAGAAAAACATATTACATTATTATTATTTACTATCATAGGTTTTGCCTACAACTTTGTGCAGCATTAAAAAATAAATAAAAAACTTCCTGATACCTCTTGAAACTAAATAATAAACAATAAGAGACTCTAGATCATGTAGACAGTGAACAAATGTAACTATAAAAATTAACAATAATTCATATTTTCAGTTATTAATAATTTAAATATACTTACAGCTTGTTCCACAGTATTATTAGCTTTAGCTTCATATATGAATAACCTTGCTTCTTCAGGTGATAGATCCGTCAAGCCGGGATATCCTGGCTTCTCTTTGTAGGGGGCATAACTGGATAAAATCCATTGCCCGCCCTTTAGCGCCGCTTGGATATCAGACTTCACTTGGCTGACTAATTGTTCATCTGTCACAATATTTGACTGGGCTGGTGCTTTTTGGGCAGGAGGATTCGCTGAAAGCAATAATTAGTCCTTAAATTCAACTAAAATTGACAACCTACCGATCAGCTCATAGCTTAGGGGAAAGACACCTGCATAGAGGTATGATTTGTGTGAGCTGTGAGCAGCTAACGTAATTGTTGAGCCGCAACTCAACAGTTCGAGGTGTGCTGATAAATATTACCAAGAACGAATACGACAAAAACTAGTAGAGATATTGGCTGTCGGATCACCATCGCTAGCTCAGGCAACAGTGAACATGTTTTACTTTATAAAGAATCTAAAGCTAAATTATAATTTTACGAACCATGATACGAATATTTGGAGCCATAAACATGCTCAAATCTACAGTTTTGTCCATATCGGCAGTAACCTTGTTGGAAAAACTTACAAACCACCATTACTATTATTATTATTAATACTCCGTCTTACTATCTTAAAGGTCATAAAACATGAAATTTAATTTTATGAGACATTAATTTTCGAAACTTTAAAAACATTAACCTAAAATGTAAATATTGAAACACAACTTCTGATTTTTTTCGTTATAAATTCGTTTTGTCAATGTCAATGTCAAGTGTCAATAATTTTGTATTTTACATCTCAAAAAACAAAGACGAATGAATGAACAACTGATTGCATTTACTTTTATTTTTTGCAAAAAGTTGAAAATTGCTGTGGACACAAGGTCAAGGTATTGATTTCCTTAATTTTTTTGTAATTTTGCAGAAAACTTTTACTTTCTTCGCAATCGAAAATATGGGATAAAACAACAACAAAAACTGTACAATGATGACAGACGAAACTATGTAAAAACAATACGATGTAATTTGAAAGTTATGTATTGAATAATGAATAAGGTTATCGATTATTACACTTTACATGTATTGTGTATTTTACTTTAGTATTTTTGGCTTATCAATCATCTTTGCACATAGCATTATTAATAAATAAATAAAAAAATGAAAATGTCAAAATCTTATCTTTAGTTTAAAGGTTATTAATATTTAATATTTTCTTTATTTGCGTTAATATGATATTTTGTTAACGTATTTAATATGTACTGATTGACCAATAAATATAAGGTTATTACAATTATCGTTATTAAAATATCTTCTAACTCTTTGATTGTAATGGAATTAATCATTAGTTTATCAAGGTAATTTTTAATATCTTTTCAGAATGACAGACAAAACTGTGTATATTTATGCCTCACAATGTATATTTGTGTGTGCGATTACATATGGTAAGTAACATTAATAAATAGAATGACAACATACTCCATGTACAGTTGAAGACATTTATGTCCTACTCCATTGTGGCATTTAACACTCACAATGTAATCAGGCCATCAGTAGTGAAGGCAGCGGGTGCAGGTGCAGAGAATAGAGAATTGAAAAAAATAAAAAAATAGTTGAATATGCTCAAGGACCAACACTCGCTAGTGACACACATAAATAAATCAAAAATGACTTGTGATCATTAACCCTTAAATGCATGATTTTTCCTTTAACCCTTCGAAACAATCATATTTAATGCAAGATCAGTATTATAATAAATAAAAAATAATAAAAATATCTAGCATACAAAAAAAATTTTTTTTTAAATGTTTGTATGTTGTTTTTATACAACAGAGCGCATTTAAGGGTTAAAAAATGTCATTCTATTCCTCCCATATGATTAATTTCACCAGAATGTTTTTCTTCACAAGATCAGCGGGTAAATTTTCACTATATGCAATTAAAAAATCATACCAGAATTGCATAGTAGGGATTAAATTCTGATTAGAAGTTGGCCCTTAACTTACTTGTAAACATTGGATTTCAAAAGAAAACAATGAGATCATTCACTTAACTTCTAACCAAAATGTGATAAGGAATAGTGCTGAATAGCAGTTTGAACATTTTGGTACAAGTCATAAGACCAAGCGGAATGCAAAAATTATTTAAAATCCAACATTATAAAATATTGTTTACAAAAATGTTATTATACTTATAGATAAATCTGTAAATAAATTAACAATGATTTCTTTTGTTTGGGATAAATTTAAATTCAATTTTACCGTAATTATGAAAGGGAACTTTTAATTATGAATGTAGACACACTGGTAGTGGTATGCTAGGAGATTGGGTGATCTAGAAAGATGTGATTGAGATGAAGAAATTAACCTAGAGGACAAAAACCTTGCGCGCAGACCCTACGAATGATGAGAAAGTGACCACATTTAACCTTGTATTTCTAATATCCACGATCCGCTTCAGCTTATGAAATAAACCAAATTTAACTGTCAAATTTCTTTGGGATCATGTTTAATGGGTACCAGTTTACCAGTCGAGTTTCAGTAGCGCCTTGTGATAGTTTGGTGAAACAAAATGATTTGGAAAAGGATATTAATATTGTTGTTTGTTTTTTTTAGGTTATCAAGGTATACATTTAGAGAATGCGCATAAATGGATAGCTATTGTTGGTAAGTAATAATTGTACAAATTAATATAAATATACTGAGATTTTATTAATAACGATTATTTATAAAGTACTTTAATGTTGCTATCGCTAAAATAAATGCAAAAAGCAAAAATACTTTGTGAAATTATCTTGTAGAGTTATTACTTAAATAAAAAAATCTCTTATCACACTTATATTATAAATGCGAAAGTTTGGATGGATGGATGGATGTTTGTTAGAGTTTGTAGCATAAAAGTCTGAATGAATCTTGATGAAATTTGGCATAGGTGTTGAGGATAGTCTGGAAGAACACATAGGCTACTTACTTTTGTTTTTTTTTATTCCACGCGGATGGAGTCGCGGGCCGAAGCTAGTAATTAAATAAAATTTAATATTTGTTATATTATGTTTCATATATTTTCCAGCGCGTTACGTCGTCTATATGCTGATAATCAAAGGTTCCCGGGAGGTCTGTGCATTAGGTTATTCTATATTACAGGCTCACCAAACATTAAATATAGAGGAAATTATCAAACACAGCAAGAAATATGCTTTTATATTCATAGCATCGGTAGCTACTTTGTTGTATAAAAAACAAAGGATCCTTGATGAGGACTTCCTGCTATGGTTTATAGCGTATTTGGTTACTAAGTATCCAGAGGTGGTAAGTAATATTATCTATACTAATATTATAAATATAACAATGGTACTAATATTGTACAGCCTACAGTCTAGATGGATGGATGTTTGTTAGAGTTTGCCGCCTAAACGGCTGAACGGACCTCAAAGTAATTTGGCATAAATGTAAATGATAGTCTGGAAAAACACATAGGCGATTTATTTTTTATCTTTTTTTTAATTAAATAATAGGAATGCAAATGTTTCGATTGATGGATGTTAGTACTCGTAGGTATCTCCAGTACGAGTCAACGGTTCTCGTTGAGGCATACATTTAAAAAAATAAAAAAAAACGTAATCTGAAAGAACACGAGTACGTTTTTTTTAATTACGCGTATATATAAAGTATAGCTTCTTATAGCTTAGGCTAACTTTACAAAATATATTTTTTTTTATGTAATTATTTTTCAGGAGTCTAATTTGGTGACTATAAATTACGGTGTAGGTATGGCGTGTAGTTATTTTGAAGGCTACTTAGTGCACGTGATACCGAGTGATGGGGCACAATTCGTCGGTTTCCAAGAAAACATGGATAAATACGCAGCTAAACAAGGCATTAGTTTCCCGGTGAAAAAATTATTTATTATAATAACTAAATCGATGTACTGTCCGCCTGATTTGAAGCATTTTAATAAAGCTAACAGGGATGATCTGCCATATCTAGAAGCCTGTCAGGTTAGTGACGAGGTTAGTGGGTTGTTCCGTTTGCTTGCTCTATGTCGCAAATGCATTAACTCATCTTTTTCCATTTTTAATCTTTAATTTCATACTTTACAATTATATCCTGACTAGCTTTCGCCGAGGACTCCGTCCGCGCGGAATTAAGAACAAAACAAGTAACCTATGTGTTCTTCCAGACTATCCTCTACATCTATACCAAATTTCATCGAATTCCGCTCAGCCGTTTGGGCTACAAACTCTAACAAACATCCATCCATCTAAACTTTCGCATTTATAGTATTAGTATGAAGTATGATTTAAATTATATGATAATTCTTTAAAAGGCCATTGGCGCTTTAATTACATCTTTTTATCAGTTCTTTAGTCATTTGAGATATAGCACATGGTGATGGTGATGATTTTATCATTTAGTACTTGCTTCAATGCTTCAAACACTGCAAATAATTTTACGAACACTAACATTTCTACAACAAATTTTGATAGTTTATTGCATTAGAAACCGTTCACATAGACTGGATCGCAGAGCACACTTAAAACAAATGAAATTTTTACGCTTGCTCTTGATAAGAAAAGACGTGCCAAATAAATTTAAACCTAGTTTTAATAGAATAAAGATTAATTTTCTCTACGTTCTGTCTGAACGGACCCATAGTCGGCTACTAGCTCTCTCTCCCTCCCTCACATCTCTCTCTACATCGTTCATATTTCTCGCGATCTCTCTTGACCATAGCTAATAGCACAATAAAAATGACCCACTCAGCTTACCTTTAGTAAATTTACAGTCTTTAGAAGAGATAGAGAAGGACGTAGCGGGCGTGAAGAACCGCACGTACCGAAACTCCGCGTACAAGATATACCGCCATGGTAAACCGCCCGTGTATCTATCCGCTGAGTGCGCCACGCCGTTGCACACGTTGCACCGCGTGCTGCAGAAGACAGCGTTATACGAAGGTAATTATAACAAAGGTCTGGACCGACTTCAATAACCTTTTTTAAGGTTACGTGGGGAAATCTTCAATAAATACTCTTCCATCTGGAAGGAAAACAGGGTTATGTGGGGTTTGACCCACTAAAACTCGCTGGCGAGCCTTTAGTGTAATAGGGCTCCAGGATCTCCGTGGAACGCGACACGTTTGGACTTCAATAACCTAACATAACTTTTAATTAACCTAAAAACTTGATTGATTAAATAGCCTATGTGTTTTTCCAGACTATCTTCTACATCTATGCCTTCTATCGAGATCCATTTAGCCGTTTAAGCTATAAACTCTAACAAGAATCCATGCATCGAAACTTTCGCATTGATAATAATAGTAAGATGTGAAAGTTTAGATGGGTGTTTGTTAGAGTTTGTAGCTTAAACTGCTGAATGTACCTCGATGAAATTTATCACAGATGTATAAGATAATCTAGAAGAATAGGCTTACTGTTTTCTAATTCCCCTAATGTCACGTTTAAAATCTAATTATGATATAATTATAGATTTGGCTAAGGTAAACGTACCGGAAGTGGTATCAGACTTCTGCCGCACGTTGGGCGCTGTCATTTCCAAGAGCCCTGAGTGCAGGGACAAATGCGAGCTTGTGTATTACGACGGTGAGTTACTACATAAAAGACTATATTCATTTCAGGCCTTTTTAGTTCTCTTCCCCTTCCCACTTTGATAAAAAGAATAATGAGAAAGGGAAGTGGATTTGGTGGGGACGGGAAAAGAAAATTATCTGTGTGTCCCCTGATTAGACAACGCTCTACAAACGAGGATGTCTATACAGCGGTGTTCGCTATTTTGGCGAATTCTAGTACCGATTATTCGCTTGTCACATTATATTATAAAAAATTAAGAGATTAAAAAAATGAGATTTTAAAATAGGGCACTCAAAATGCCACCCCCACCCCTAGTTACAGCTAGTTTTTTTTAGTTACTTATCACTTAAACTACTGTAAAATGGCGATGTATTGATTGAATGTTTTTTTTACCTATAGATATGGACCCCAAAGCAAACTTAGCGAGCATATTATTAGACAAGATACGAGACTTGGAGCCTAACTTCGATAACTTAAAGAAAGAGTAACAAATGGGAGTTCTAATTTCCGATACTTTGCCATTTTTTATATGAAAGTTTAAGGGCCTTTCCCACCACTGGCTGATAGAGGCTCAGATAGGTTGCTAGCTTAAAAATGACGTCACTGTCAGGTAAGGGAACAAAATTCGATATTTCCATCACATATTTTACACGTTGGATTGTTATCAGACAATTTACAATTTGGTGGGACAGGCCCTAAGTAATGCGAACTCACAGGTATCAAAATATTTAAAACAATGACAATATGGTTGTTTTTTAAGTATTTTTTAATTTTATAATAATAATATAGTTTTATAAAAATTTTAATCGATAAGAAAAAAAAAATAATAACAATTTATTATCTGCGCAAAGCATTTTTAAGCATTTTACCAAAATATTATGACATTTTTATATTACTTTTTTAATTTGTTTTAATTTCTTACATAATTGTTTAATATATAATAGTTTAAGAGGAATTAGATACGTTGGTGACCAAATTATTATAAACGACTACGCCCGCGTGAAAAAAAATATAGCCTATATTGTCCACAGATAAATTACCTTTCTAACGGTGAAAGAAATTTTAATATCGGTCCAGTAGTTTTTGAGTTATTTCAATACATACAAAAATACAAATCTTTCCTCTATAATATTAGTATAGATATAGATATAGAAGTATAGATTACACGATTCAAAATTATTAAACTGTGATTCTAATATTTTTCGAGATTCATTTTAATATTCTACATAGCAAAGAAGTGTGTGTTTCCGCTTTATTATATTAAATGTAGATAGATAGATAACAAAATTGTTATCAAATAAGTGTGGATTAAGTTTTCACGTTTCGCTTTTAAAACATATGTTAGTATTATTTACAAAGTACTTTCAGAAATTGTTAGGCTTTAAATTCAAACTTTTATTATGAGAATGAAATTGTTAAAGAAAAACATAGAGACGAATTGAGTACCTCCTTTTGGGAAGTCGGTCAAATAGTGTGAGTTGGTGCTGTGATTGTAAGACCTAGTATACACAGTATACATTTTGGTACAAATTATATTCCGTTTTTGTAGTATGTAAGTTTTTTAATGTACGGACAGTGACAAATGGCATTTTGAAGTTATAGTTACTGTACAATTCAAATAAAGGCCGTACTCAGAGTAGTAGTGGCCACTTAGCTAGTCTCTTAGTGTAGGTTCGGTATAAGAAATCGTTAAGCAACTGCGAGTCCGGCAATTAGTGTTCGCACATTTTTATGTCGGCGTTGCAATTCAAAATTATTAAATCAGGTACGATTTCTTAACTTTACTTGTAATTTTTACCAATTATAATAGACTAGCTGTTCCCGTGCGGCTTCATCCGCATGAAATTATGAAAATTTTATTTTATCGTTTACATTTGTCAAATTATCAATTGCAAATGTCAAAATGACATGACGTGATGACAAACCATGGCAATCTTGCTTCCTTGATGTTGGCAGCAACTTATGGTCTCTTTCCCACATTAGGGTTTTTATACAAAATATTTACCCCCTATGTTTAATGGCGTGAAATATATAGCCTAAAGCGTGACGTAAGTGTAGGACTTTTTATTAAAAAAAGAATTATTCAAAAGTATGCTGTGATTGCTGACATCTTAGGCAACAAAGAAGTGTGTGTTTACGGTTTATTATATTAAGTATAGATTTAGGTTTTAAGAATTTTACATAACATACTTTAATGACAATTATGTTTCGTTATGTACTTACAAAGTACGTTTTTATTACTTTGCTACAATTCTTTTTTTTTGTAATAATCTGGTAATCAGATTTATCAATTTTTAAACACATGACAATTTTGTGATTATCAAGTTGTTAAATGTAAGAATTATAATTATTTTTATAAATATCATTTGTTTTATTTTGGACTATTATAAAATATTGTACTTTTTATTAATGTTTTATTATTCTTCCTAGAAATACCACTGAAAATATACATTTTGAAATACAGATAAAACAATACTATTTTATAGTGGTATGAGCTGCTCATACCAATACTTATTTTCTAGCCATGTCAGTATACTTTCAGTAGTAATATCGAATATGAATATTATAATTTAAATATTTCATTTAGTGGCACTCCTGTATTAATTTTTTCAAATTAATTTAGTAAATCTTTACAGAAATATTGCCTGAAAAGCTATACTTTTTACACTGTGACACATGACAGTTGTCTTTGAATTAAAAGTTTAAAACGTCAAAACAAACTCACGTGTGTTTTGCATGTTTCGTGGTTGCAGTTTTGAGGTATTTAAATAAATTAATGATAGTATTACAAGAATGGGTAAACGAAAATATGACCCCACGGAAACAGAACCTGCGAAAAAGGTTAAAAGTGTTATAGAAAATACCGATGAGATGGTATCAGAGCAACCTTCAAATCATGAAACATTACAAAGTAAAAAGGCTTTACAAAAGCACACTTTTGATATGAAACATTTCAGGAAAGAATTAGCTTCAAAGCAGGGCCAAACTATGGGTAAGTGTGTTTTATACTATATTTATTATGTGCAATAATAACCTAAAAGGAGGTTAAAGCCACTGTTTTAGCTTAGCTATATATACAGTTGAAAGATATTTATTAATTTGTACAACTTATACCTAAAGATACTTAAAACATAGTGAGTTATAGTCAAATCTATCAATTTAAATCTTTAATTTGTAATCTTGTCATATTACTATGCTAGATTATGAACGATTGTTGAAAAATCTTACTCATTATTTCTAATTTGTTCTCTTTTCAGTTTTAACACAGTTTTTGAATGTATGCTTGAACCCAGATAATGAAGTTGACTATATACTTGAATATCTGAAGATTGGTGGCAATTCACATGAGATACTCCGGCAAATAACACAAGATAATAAGAAAAATCTCACTTTAGCAACACCAGCTTTTCATCTATTTCACCTAATCATTGTTAAGGTCCAATCTTCCTTGCCACATATGATTACAATAACTGAAGAAGCTTGTCGCTTCTTCCTGAACACATTTATACCAACAGTTGAAATTATGATAAGTGAAAACTCAGGTCCACGCCACAGAAAAATCATCCTCAATTTATTAACATCTATGGTAACATTAAATTCAGATTTAGGTGTTGAAATTCTCAATCAATTACCGCTGACTCCGAAACATTTACAGTATATTCTAGAGAAACCTAATTATAAAGAAAAAGATAACGTCAGAACTGCATTTGTACATTTCATGACTTCTTTTTTAATTGAAGGTCATTTACCTCTAATCAAGGCATTGCTAGAAAAACAAGGTCTTCTCGGTCTAGTCATACCAGGATTGGTACATGATGAGGCTGAAGCTGTATTAATATTTTTAAATATCCTTAAAAAGAATATAATTGATAATATATTAATATCAAAAACATTGAAACTTAAAACATTCAATCAGCAAGTTTTATATAATATGTTTAAACTATTCTCATGGAAGGGACCTCCGGAAATGAACAGTGAATTAAAAAATAAATTACGTCCAGAAATAACAATTCTTTTATCTGATATAATGGTAACACTGTTCACATCCCATAGACTAGGTCTTTATTTTATTGATCACTCATTGGGGACTACAGATGTGAACAAAAACCCAAATTTATATAAAGCCTTGCTCGGATTAAAAAGACCATGGGAGGATGAATATGAATGTGAAGTAATACTGCAAATAATTCATAAATGTCCCGATTTACATAGAGCTATTATAAGTGTTGTCGATCAAAGCTTCCAGCCACAACATTCCCCTATTTGGGAAAGAACGGTTGAATTTCTTATAAAATTAATTGAGAAGTTAAAACCTGAGGATATTGTGAGTAAAATGCAAAACTTAACACCTCTACAAACGGCAAATTTTGTAAGATTCATAACACTTCCTGTGCCATTATTAAAACATATTCAACCAAATATCGGACAAGATCAAACGATATCTCTATATTGTGCTAAAGTGTTAGTGAAAATGTTACAAATGTTGAAACATTATATTCAGATTTTAGAATCAATTGATAATCAGACACTTGTAGAACTTAGGAGTAAATTGGAATATTTTATCCCGAAACATTTACCTCCACCAACGGCTATAGTGTCATTAATTCAAAATGTTATGAGCGACTCAAATTCTTTAGACACAACACAAGATTACAGATTACCTAAACCTGATGATGCAGAATCTTTACTAGTACTTCTAGAATTATTACTTCTATACAATTTTATCCATCCAGCATACTTTGAATCACTTGAAGGTAATATAGATATTAAAAGCATACTTGATCATTCAATGACAATTTCTAATACGTGTTTATTGAAATTTAAAATAGTCTCATTATGGCTTATGCTGGACAGTTCTACCGTTTCTACTAAAAACCCTATGTTCAAAGATCTATTCCGTATAATGCTAGATGTTTATACAAACGACAGTGATAATACTTGGATAGAAGCTAAAGACACATTGCATATATTCTTTAAGAATACAAACATTTTTGAAGATGACGAAGACGAAATTCATCTTATTTTATATGCATTGCGAAAAGTTAAAGTTAATCCAATATCTTTAATTGGTGATATTGTTGAATATTCTATAACAAATAAAAAAGAATTAACTGCTTTAGTGAGGAATCAAATTAATTCTTTAGAAATGGAAGCAACAAAAGACGAGAATCTAGAAGCACTATTTAATGGACTGATGAAAAATAAATGCAATGATGATAACATTTTTATGGAAAACAAAGTACCTTCGCCATTTGTTGTCGCTTGCATACAGTATACGATGCCTAACAAAGATGCAAAGAAAAGCTTAAAGCAGTTTTTATCTCTATACATAGCTAATTTACTTCATTGTAATTATTCTCCGGAACTGACAGAAATTTTAATGGGAGATTCAAAAGTGGACGTGAGAAATTACGTCGCAAGTTGGATGGGAGAACCGATTGCGTTACAAGATGGCGTTGTTGGAAAAGATAATGTCTTATGTAATTTATCTCGATCTCTTATTGCCAATGAAGATTTAGCAATCGAGGAAATATTTACTTTTCTAGAAAAGTCTCCAGAAGAGGAAAAAGATATAGAAATTTCGGGTAGTTCTTTAAAAATAGCACAATCTGTGGATAGTTCAGAATTATTGATATGGGCGAGATATCTGGTGTTTTGTGTTGTGAAATTAACACAAATGAATAGATTTACAGAAGTCGAAGAAGATAAAATAAAACTTTATATCGATTGTTTAATTGAAATTAGTAAAAAACAACACATGCTACAAGTTTCTCGAAATATAATTCTGAATATGTTTAAGAATTCACACGTACTGAAAATGTATACACCAATAGAACAGAAAAAGAACGAAAGCAGCGTTTTTGTGACAAAACTACTTCTTCACGTGATAACTCATCATTCGGAAGTCGTCAATTATTTGGATCGAAAGAAAAATATATTACTACCCTACCAATTGCAGAATTGTAAAGAGATTATTAATATATTAAAAAAGATAAAAAAGAAGAAGCATACTAAATCAGAACAGACAGTAAAGGTTCTTGAAGAAATAGGATTGCGCAGAAAAGATGACATGCTGATTTTAAGCCATATATTTAACTCTGACTTAAATACTTGTGTTAGTGAAGACAAAGAGCCGAGTTTGTTATTAGAAATACTCTGTGTTATTATAACCAAGTATTCAAAGTCAATAAAATTAGATTTACCGCAAGACGCGTTGTTGAAATCATTAAAAATGTACTCGCAGTTATTAAAGAGTTTGGAAATAAACGTAAATTTAACAGGCATGGAAGAAGCATTGATCAATTATTTTGATAACAAACCGCAATCGGTTACTTGTGTATGGGAAGATATTTTTAGATCATTCTTTCAAACGAATACAGTACGAAAATCAACTTCACAATTGGCTTACACTTTACTAAAATTTGATGAAAAGTTATGCAAAATTTTCAAAGAAGAAATTGATAGACCGCAAATATTAAGCCAAAGGGAATTAACATTACCCCTAGGTAATGCCGTTTTAAATCATAACATGTTTTTGTCGAATAACAAAGAATTTCTGACAAAAATTTATGATGAATACAAATCTAATATTAACAAGTATTTGGAAAAACCTCATAAAGCAGGACAAATTTATTTATCAACTTGGAAGTTTATCAAGAAGTTGATTATCGAATGCATGGATGTCCAAGATTGCAAGAAAATTCTAATAAAAACTCATAAATTCGAAGTGGTCGATATAGGGCATATAAATTTGTTTCAATCGGTATTCCTAAAGATTTGCTCACAAAATGAAGACATTAAAAAAGAATACTTGATTAATTATTATTCATCTATGCTACATCTATTAACAACAGCTATTAAAGAAAACGTAGAAGTGAACATTGTAAATGAAACGGTACATAATATAATACAGGTGACACAAGTTTCTAAACACATATCAGGATTTAATATCCAAGAGAAACAAGATTTTGCTAAGATAACGGAGAACAATGTATGGCAAAACTTTTGCAAAGCTGTCTTAAAGGCTTCTTTAAGAATTAAGACTGCTAATGAATCTATCGAATGTGGATCAAAACTTTTATGTCTACTGACGAAACTTATAAAGTTATTTTATTCGAAGGATCATGAAGACGTAATAACACTATTTGACATGGTAACATCACACTCCGAATTTTTAAACGTAATGCTGAGTCATCATAGTTTTGAAATCAAATCAAGATTACTGGAAATTCTTTTCGCTTTGATATCTATAAATAAATCAGTAATGAAACCACAACAGATACCAGTGTACTTGAGTGCGTACGGCGCGACCACAGGCTCATGCGATAAGCTTATTTTATCTATTTTACATTACTACGAAAGCAATCAACAACCTGTTAATGAATATAAACCATACGTATGGGGGGATTCTGCTGCTAATTATTATGCTGTACGCAAAAATAGAACCTCTTCGTTATGGGGACATCCGACCCCAAATCAAGTGTTAAATTTATTCGATAAAGAAATCATAGAAAGGACAGTACGACATTTTCCAGTCAATCAAAAATTAGAATACAGTTATGAATTGCCTGAATGCAATGACGTTGGGGACTCAAACAAAAATCACTCATTCAAAAGTGTTTTAAATGAAGTATTTAATGAATCTAATGTTAAACCAGTAAATGACAATGAATCAGCAATCAAATGCTTGCTTGAAAAATCTCGATTTGAATCAATCATATTGAAATTGAAAGAAAACGATATCACAGACTTCTCTCATGTAGATCCTGATGCAGAAATATATGACCCAGTGTTCGTATTTTCTTTACTCAGTCATCTCTTAGCTCCAGGATCAGTGGCTTCGTGTTTCAAGTTACTTCGAACTGGTCTACTGTCAGTTCCTGTGATGGCTCTCAGTTCTCACTGCCCACTGATGAGATCGGCAGCTTATCACGTTCTTCATAGATTCTGTATGCTGCTCGAAACTGAAACGTAAGTATTCAAGCAATTATAAAAAAAATAGTAAAACAGTTGACAATATTTTTGGTTACATATTCTAGAATTAGATATCCACAGTTCTTGATTGATTCTAGATGGTAACTTCTAATTACGTATAGACATAACTTGGCCATTAATTTATTTTGATTCTTTTTCCAGAAAACACAAAAACGACAAACTTTTCCTCGGCGATTTCATCACAACTTTACGCATGAGCTTATCAACAGCAATAACTGATTCAGTAAATAATGGTCAGGACAAAAATCCTCGTCTACCCGCAATCGGTGCGTTGTATTTAGCTAAAGCATTAATCGTATCTACAGCACCCTTTGACCCACTTTACAAACCAGTTAACAATTTCTTCATAGCGAAACAAATTGTTGATCTTACAAATGTCCCAGATTTCCTCAGTCTTTTCCACGATAGTGAAATAGAATCCATCGATAGAAGACAATGGATACTTGATATAATCAAAGATGGAACTAAAACAATGACCGATGTTAACGTGGTATTCAAAAGTATGTGTTTGAAAATGATGATGGACTTTTATTCGACCGAATTATGTGATCGTAAGACCAGAGAAAAGATTATAAGTGCTCTTAATTCTATAATGACAGTTTCAAAGGCATTTGATATTTTAATTAAGGGGTATGGGTTTTTATCGTGGTTGCATTATGCTGTGAGACAGATTCGGAAAGACGAGAAATGTGTAGTCATACAAATGTTTGAGTTAATCAAAAGTATGTTGTACAGTTTAAGAATAGATTCACTTATAAAAGTTGCTTTAGTTAACAATGTTAACGGTAAAATTGATTCAATGAGTAATGTGAAGGTAGATAAAGAAATTGAATTCAAAATATTGCTAATTCTTATTGATTTATCTAATTATTTAGAAGGATTAGAACTGTCAGATATCTACGAATATGTGGGTATATACAAAATTGTTTCAAAGAAAACTGTTAAGTTGTTAACTAAAAAACAAATGTTATGTGTAATTAATAAATGTGTTCCTTTAGTTAACGTTGACGGAACTATACATTTGTTGTCTAAAGCCGTTGTTAATGGAGCTAGGATGTTAAAAAGTAAAAATATTCTCAACTTAGAAGATAACTCGATGGATGATAGTATTTTTAAAGAATTAACAATTCTAGTGCAAACTTATTTAACTTAAGAATTTGAAGTCTGTTTTATTTGTATATAATTATGGAAATAAATTAATTTTTAATACATATTTTGTATTTCATTTCGGCGCATAATTTTTGTAATTGTATTTTCTAAAGGTAGAGGTACTTTTTTTTTATACTTGCTTTCGCCCGCGACTCCGTCCGCGTGGAATAAAAAAAAACAAAAATAGTAGCCTGTGTGTTCTTCCAGGCTATCCTCTACATCTGTACCAAATTTCATCGAAATCCGTTTAGTCGTTTAGGCTACAATCTCTAACAAACATCCATCTTAGTTAATATTATAAATGCGACAGTTTAGATGAATGGATGTTTGATAGAGTTTGTAGCCTAAACGACTAAACGGATTTCGTTGAAATTAAGTAAGATTCATAACTATTTTTAGAATACTTAAAAATACTTGTTTTGTCTGTTTCGCTAATTGTTTCATCTTGAAATACTCCACCCCAATGACAAGGTTATGTTACGCGTTCTTATTTCCATAGTAACCGTGTTTTATACAAAACGCTCACAAAATTTGTCTCAGTCCATTAACTAAAAACCTTGCGATGTATTATTTTTGTAAGTGATAAACTTTTGGTTGTGAATTGAAGTATACGTAAATCAACTTAATTTAATCCTGAATTTGGTGAGCATATATTTTGGACAACGTTAAGTCAGCTACAAGGCTAAATGACTTCACGAATGGTGGATTGATCCGGTCCAGCTGTCTATTTTGTTTATATAAATTATGTCAAAGCATACAAATCAGTATACGCATCCTATTCCGCCGCTGATTTCAAATACTCCAATTAAATTGACAACCTTTGACAGGCATTTAACATCATACATCTTTTCGCACCGAGAGCCTGCATATTCCGAGAACTGATATTGACAGCTGGTGTTATGGTCTTACACCATATGCAGTGTACAAGTCCAGTCGGCATGATCGATGAGACATTCCGACACGGGAACTCGTTTGTTACTGCCAACACTTTTAGGGTTCCCTACCAGGTTACCTGTAAAGAAATTTGCTATATGCTGTATTCGAAATCAGTTAATACGACTCTAAGACACTTCACTTCACGAAAAATAAAAACTGAGAGGGCCGTTTAAGTATCCGTTAAGTTATTGATTAAAGTTTTAAACATAATTTGGAAAGTACGTCGTGTGTACAATTTTTACTGGTTTCTTTTATATTAAGTCATCATAACATGTTTTAGGTAAGCCTTCCTAGTAAGTTTGTCTTCTTAAGTACGTCAGTAGCGTATTTTGAAATACTACAGTGAGAGTTGATGATGGTATTTTTTATCTATACGGAACAATAATTAGTTGTTGCGATTCACGCTTGCTTATTTTTTAAATTGTAACAGTCCAAGACGTGGCAGATTTTAATGTGCGAGAAAAAAAATACTTGTGATATATCGAAGTGTTGGACTATACATCAATATTTTTTATTTATTTGTATCGTTATTGGACTAGATTTGTAATAAACTAGTCTATGTTCATGTACCTTAGACTGGTACAGACATTAAATGGGCCACGCTTAAAGTCGACTTGGTACGAGAAATTTACACTTAGGAGCTGTTTATACAACCATTACGTCTCTGAGTATAACAGGTATTGAGTTATCTTAAAAAATAGTTCATCTTAGTATCGTTTATTTGACAAAAATAGGTCATAGAACTTGGTAAGACATAGTTATGTACAAACCTTGGCCAATTTGATTCAAGTTCATTTTTCTAGTGTACACTTGACTTCTAGACTTAGTGTAGATCATCGGTAGACGAAGCCCATAAACACAAACCATTGATAGTGGAAACTCTAGTTGGTTGACAATAAACTTCGCATAAGTTCACCTCGACAGTGTCCTTACTCATTAATATGTATATTGTATCATTCGATTCTTATTCATTCCAATATCATAAGTAATCAGTCGGGTTTTTATATTTTTTAATTAGGGAATAGTGTTTTTTTATGAAAACGTCATTATAACAGCACCTTTCGACATCACCAAGGAATCGATTTACAGAATTCTTGTGGAATTTTAATCTTGATATTCCGCGGTAGAGTCAGGTCTGCCGACGTCAGATGTTATCGACACCGCATCTCGTTAGCGGCACAACACTAACAAGCCCTGCACTAGTAATGAATAGTGTTGTATTGCAATGTATGTTGCTATATCGACAAATGTCACTTTTATCGATGTTTCTATTGAGAAAATCATGAAACTTGTTAACACTATTAATAAGATGATTAATCAGGTTTCTCTAAAGGCGAATACTGCAATATTTGAATATGTTACAGCGTCATAAATTATAAAACTACGGTTAAACTCCAAATCCAAGTTTAAGATTAGTTTCTGTAATCGGCCGTTACAGCAATAATTCCTCATAATCTTTTATTTTTTTTTATTAACAGAAGGTTATTTAGTTATGTATCCTTTAATAACATTTACGTAGTAATAAACCTAAAACAAGATTAAAAGGCGGACTGTACCGACTATAAAATTTAACATAATTATGTAAGAAATTAATATTTATTGATACATTAATTTGAATAGACGTAACGAACTCGTATATCAAATAGACAACCGGTACAAACCACGCCCACGTAAATACGTTTACTTAAGTCCCCATAAATAAAGCTTAACGAAGTATTACGGATATTTTATTACGCGTTATTTATGACAGAGCAAATTAAGCTCGAGCACTGATTTGATTGCTTATTTTTATTACTGGATAAAATCCGGAAATTTGCACAAGCAATCTCAATCTTACTTCTTACTAATATTACAAATGCGAAAGTTTAGATCGTTGGATGGATGTTTGTTAGAGTTTGTAGCCTAAACTGCTGAACGGATCTCTATGAAATTTGCCATAGATGTAGAGGATAGTCTGGAAGAACACATAGGCAACTTATTTTTGTGATTTTTAATTCCACGCGGTCGTGGGCGAAAGTTAGTCTGGCATAAAACTACAAATGTTTATTTAATACGTTAACTGATGAGTAATGCTCTCAATTTAATCGTGAACACACGCGGGTGTAAAATGACCAGTGTAGCTATTTATATTTAATCAATTTGTCAGTGCGCCACCGCGCTATCGTAGCGATATTAATTACGCTCGACAGCTGCTCGTAGCGCTACTAGTATTTCGCACCTTGTGTGCACCGGCCCTTGTTGATATTTTGTTTCAATTATGCAACTTTACACTATATATATCTTTTACGATTATATTAAACTAGCTGTTCTCGTGCGGCTTCACCCGCGTGAAATTATAAAAACTTTATTTCATTGTTTACCTACATTTGTCAAATTATCAAT